>SDVV010009365.1:0-16738 GCA_016164225.1 Gammarus roeselii
TATGTGTAAACAAACTAATTAAATAGCCTATCAACCTATAAATGCCACATAAAATTCTGAAAGCTGTCCGTCCGTCCGTCCGAATGAGTCACCCGTTAGCCGCCTGCCTGACTCCGTCCGTCCGCGAAATTATGGGGCGCAAACTCCCTAGACTGAAAATCAACTCTATTTATCCCAATCTATATTCCTTCACAAGGCACGTTTCGTACCCATACTAACTACTGGCCTGTAGGGATAAAACGCAAGTCCGACAGCTGTTGAAAGTCGAATAAGCTCAATGCAATCACCGAGATGGAGGCAACTTTGAAAAATGACTAGATCATATTTCAGTAAATACACAATGTTGTCACTTTCGATGTGATAACTGGTTATATTCTCTAAATATTTGAAGATCACAAGCCCTCGAATGATAACGACACGAGTCAGTAAACGTCTATCTGTTAAACTAAGCTAATACTACTGAGCAATGGGTGTAAATCATCTTGTTGGAGCATTACTAATATATTTTGTTCTCCTTCAGAATCAATTGAACGAAAACTATGGCTTGCAGGAATAAAATTCATGACACTCGGCTGTGTTTGTCCCTCGCTCTCGGCCGGTTGGACCAAAACAGTTTTGTTACCAGGCCTTTGATTCGCGATTGAGAAGCGTTCATCAATTATCATGCCCGTAAGATGTCGAGGACATTGAACTATTTGTAGCTGTAGTACTAATATTGTTTATGTTTTATTTCGATGTATTTCATGCGTCATGTTTTTGCAGGTATCGTGTTGCCGCGGCTGTGAAGTACAAGGGTGTGTTTTTATATAGTGAACGCTATGAGTGTTTTTTACATCGTCTATTCCAATGCGAGTGTGATGTTGCGGTGTCATGTGTATGACATTTTGTTTAGAACGTGAGATATTGACTGATGCATATTGACTGATGATTTAGATTGTGTAGTTATACAGTTCAGGAATACATGTAGATGTGTGCGTGAATGATGTGACAGTGCCACGTGAGACCTCTTAAATTGGGTCCAGAATCGTGTTCGTGCAAGATGGCTTGCTATGACTTACGAAATGGACATGGTCACAGGATCAGAGGCTTGTTCTGAAGGTGTTGAGCAGAACGGAATTAGAACAATATTAACTAAATTAGACATAATTTGAATGTGGCGGTATATCAGTATGTTCATGGCATCGTTTGAAAGATTATACCTGTTGCATCATACAAATATGTTGATAGCTTAATAACAACCTGGAACACGCGTTTCCCACAAACAACGTTTTCACAAAACGTCCACAATTTCCATAAGCACACAAAATTCATTGTCCTTTTAATCAATGACTTTCAATATTTAACACGGGATTATCTATGACAACTATTGAGGAATAGTAACATGGAAACGAAGTCGGGATATTTCCCGCTATATAGAAGGGAGCACATCTAGCATTAGCTTCCTTCTTTCTTGCTTTAGAGTCTGTTACTCTATCAACTCCCCTGCCTGTCTCTTTCTGCCTTCCTTAGGCGCGTTTCCCTCCAGGAAGCCGAGCCGCAGCTGCTTTGCATTAGAAAACCACAGCCAGCAACCGTAAGACGGTCAAACTGCTCGGGAATTGTAAGTGGGCTGCCTGGGTGTGTGGGGGTGTTTGAGTAAAGTTTAGGAGGGCGATGTAGTGACACACTTAGATATCATAATAGGGCTCTCACATCTTTTACTGTGATTCAAAATAAAATTCAGGGATGCCTATTTTACATAAAAATGTTTGAGCGCTGCTTTGGATATTCCAATCAAACAAAACGATTCATTGTTTTAAAAGGTGTTGTTCCAGAAGTGTCATGGTCCTCAAACACAAAAAAATGAAAACTTTTGCTGTCACGGTTACCCTCGCCTCCCTTTAGCGAGGCCATGGCCACTCTCGGCTCTCTCCAGCGAGACCGGGGCAACTTTCACATCTCTCCATCGAGGAACGCCAGGGCCACCACTCACGACTCCTTCCAATGAGGCCGGACCAATCAAGCTCCCTTTCACTAAAGCCAGGGCAACACTCGCCTCTTTACACTGTGGCCGGAGCCACCCTCACCTCCCTCCCGCGAGGCCAGAGCTACCGTCACCTTCCAGCAGCGAGGCCAGGACCGGGCTCGTTTTCTTCCATCTCTGCTGGGGCCACAATCGTCGTCCTCCAGCGTGGCCAGGGACACGTTCCCCTCCCACCATCACGATTGTGGCCAACTCCTGCTCCCTTCAGCGAGAGAAGGGTGCCACTGTTGTTTTTTTCCAGTGAGACCAAGACTACCCTACAGCTCGGTCGTTGCCCCATGCCTCTCTTCAGCGATGCCAGTGTTACACTCGCCTGCCTCTCGCGCCTCCAGCGTGGCCTTGGCCAGCCACGCTTCCCGCCAACGAGACCAGGGTCAGCCTCGCTTCTCTCCCTCTCTGTCAGGGAAACTCACGTCTCTCTCTTCAGAGTAGTATATATGGGTACAAAACGCAAGTGAAGGAATATGGTTGGGCTTAATTAGCGGTTGGGAGGGGGTTGACCGGAGTAAGGCGGGCGACGCGAAGGGGGGCGAGGCAGAAGGGGCGGACGGACAGCTTTCGGATTATTCATTGTTATTATTATTAGATAATTCATTTCCATCGTCTGGCAATGGGTTTCAATTTTTTAGGGAATAAATAAATTCTTAAACATAAGACATGAAACTTCATTATGAACTACGCTTCTAGAATTAACGCAAACGAGAGTTCAATTTGGATTTGTCACAGCTCATCTCTATGGGCCGCCGGTTCGGATTACATGGAGCGAAATATTATTTACAATAGTATCATCTGTGCACTTATAGAAAATGTCTATTCTGACAAAATATTTCCGATTACATAGCGTTGGGAAAACCAGTGACACGCGGGTTGAAAAAGAAGAAATACTTGGGGTGGATAGATAACAAAATTTATAGGTGTGGAAAATAACAAGAACATGGGGTCGGAAATCACGCATGCATGTGGTTCGAGTCTCGAGAACATGGGGTTGGGACATCAAAATGGGTTGACATATTGTAATGAGTAGTCTACATTATTGTACGATGACCATGATGTGGATGGGCGACATGAATTATACAGAAAATACAAATACAATATAAGGTTGGGAAATCGAAAAGCGCTAATATATTGTTAAGATGGGGCTAAACCATTGCATTAATAATGAAGGGGTGAATAGGCGACATAAAAGGTACAAAAAAATATATACATATAATACATACCAAACAACTGGAAAATACAATATACACGCTTCAAGACAATCAGAATAATACAATGCTGGAGTACACAAGTCGGATGAATATACTTCTGTTATAGAAGACAAAGCAAAATATCAGCTTATAAGGCAACGATTGTATCATCAGAAATGGTACTGTAATTGTTAAAAATAATTCAATGAATCATATTAAAATCATTTTACCTTTTGTCTAAGTTACAAGCTGCCTATCGTTCCTCGAAAAGATTGAGTTTGCATTTTAATTATACCAAAACGACTGGAACATTTAAAACATAGAAATAGACAAAACGCTAGTTAACACTTATGGTAACTGGCAAAGACAATTGTGATCGGTAACAACATAGAAAACATATGTATCGTCTGAGTAAAAATGATTAGATGGTGACTCAATGTTGAGAGTTATGGTGGTGGTGGTTGGTGGCGGTGGTCGCTCATGAACAGAAATTCATTTGCTGGTTATTGGTATTATGCAATTAGCTTGCGTTTGTTGCCAAAGTTACGGTTTTGAATTGATCGGTCGACAGATGTTAATGAAGCCTATTGTTGAAGGACTTGGATTCAAGATTTGTGAGGCTTGTTGGGCGGTTGTTCCAGGATTTTGGTCCAGTAATCGAAAAAGCTCGACAGGCAGTTTTTGTTTTCCAGTGTTCAACGTGCAGAGTTTCATTATTTCTTGTGAATCGATTTTTCTTTTCAACTCGAGAATATAAGTGTCTTTGGCTACCTGGTGAATGTTTTTCTAGAAGATCTTTATGAATTCTGATCGACTCATGGAGTGCCAGTTTGTTGCTGATATTGAACCACTGTAATTTTTTTGAGGAAAGCTTATACAACGTTGCACTTTCTCTCTTTGCGTTTTGGTGCATTTCCCCCAAATTGAATGACAGTAGTAAATGTGAGAAAATACTAAAGCGTGGGCAATCAGTTATCTTGATTTGCGGAGTCTAGAAACAAAAGTGTTCCATTCAACTTGGAACACAGAGTAGTTACGTAGTTACCATACTCACAGACTTATAACTTTATCTTCAACAGGAATGTCAGATTTGCCTATCCTGTTAAAGAAATTCATTGGAACTGCTTTTCTTTTTGAGTTCGAGCCGAACAAGATTCATTTTGTTTTTATCAGAGTTGAGCGTGAGTCCATTTTTATCATACCAAGATTTCAGATCAGTTACGGCTGTCTCAACGTCATCTTTCAGCGAATTCGGATCTGACGGTTTCGTAGAAGCAATATTTGAACATCATCGGCGTACATTACCACTTTCGCTTGATTTTTTTAGTATTTTACAGTCGATATCATCTACAAAAACCAGGAACAACAAATGGCCAGGTATCAAACCTTGAGGGAACCCAAAGGCAACTGTGGCTGAATTTGACATAGTTGCGTTATCGAGTTTAACTGATTGTTGCCGATTCATCAGATTTCTTTCGAACCAAGTCGCGTATATTCCAATGTTGCGGAGCTAGCCAAAACGAATTGTATGGCGAACACTGTTGAATGTTTTCGATAAGTCTAGCAATACGAGCAGAGATATCTGCCCCTCATCAAAGTTTTTGTACAGATCTTCAGTGTTGCTCATAAGTTCGTCTTCTGTTGACAATTTTCGCCAATAAGCATACTGGCAGTCATTGAACAGCATGTTTGATTCGAAGTAATCAATTAATTGGATAGATATTACCTTTTCTAGAAACTTGGATAGGACAGGCAGAAGACTGATCGGTCTGAAGTTGGATGGTTCATTCTTGTCCCCAGATTTATGAATTGCTTTTATGATAGCATGTTTCCAAATTTCTGGAAAAGTTTCACTTGCCGTGGAGGTGTTAATAACTGTGCTGATATAAGGCAAGGTAACTATAAGGCTGTCTTTCAGATATTGTAGGGCTAAACCATCTATTCCTGTAGAATTTGTGTTCCTCAAGGTAAATACAGCTCGTTTTACTTCGAGTTGCGATACTTGCTTTGATTTCCATTTGACGTTTGCTTCTTGGTCGCTGTCTCCATCGAAAGCTTTTGGACTCCACGTATCTGTCGCGCCGCTCTGTAATCCTTGATATGCTTCCTGTGTTGCCTCTTCAAAAACCTGTTTCCCAACTCCAGCGAAGTAGTTGTTATTCAGAGTATTCGGATAAGTAGGCGAGTTTTTTTTTGTAGGAAACAATTCTTTTCGGTACATTCCACGTTTCTTTTTGATTGTTTTTGCACTGTTCTAGTTCCTCATGATGGTATTTATTTGGTTGCCCTCCTGACTTCTCGTTTGACTCTTCTATTTTGAATTCGAAATAATTCTAACCAAGTGATGCTTTATTTTGCTCTGCGTTTGAGATATTTTTTAAGTGCAATTTCGTTTCGCAGTTTTTCTGTAATCCATTTAACCGGAAATGCTTTCCATTGTTTTTGTTTCCGTTGGCGCCACAGCGTTCAGACATGTGAGAAGATACTCTGTGAGTAATTGGGCTTGCTCTGAGACGTTATTTGTGCTATGTATCGGTTTTATCATCTCGACGTTTGCCACTAGTTGTGCTCTGAAATTATCCGTAGTTTAATTTCTTTTTGTACGACAGGTTATTTTGTGTGGTTGTTTATCCTCTTTATTGATGTTAATGATGCAATTTATTTCATGGTTGTCCGAGAAAGAATTGGGCTCCACGTCTGTGGTAACAATGGAAGACGGATTGTTACTGTTGAGCAGATTCAATACAGTTTGGTATTCATGAGTAATTCTTGTTGCACTTTTTATGAGCTGATACAGTCTGAGTCTGTCTAAATCGGTTTCATATTGTTGGATTTTAATTTCAATTGATCATCATTGAAATCTTTCAAAATGTACAGCGTCTTTCCTAAGCGGATAGCTTCTCGAAATCTTTCTTCGATGTTTTGAAAAGACTGCACACTTGCTTTGGGTGGTCTGTAAAGAGAACCAATAGCAAACGATAGTTTTTTTCGTACCTGGATGTTCACCCAATGGTCATCAACTTCATTGATGTCGTTAAGCATTACTTGAGAAGAGGTATTTTCTTCTCGCACATAAATCACGGTTCCACCTCCTTTCTTTTCTCTATCTTATCTATAAACCTTGAAGTCGCCAATCTCGATGAAGGAAGTGCTAATGTCAGATTCCAGCCAGGTGTCAGTCAGATATAAAATGTCAATTGAGTCCTCCTTCATCATCATTTTGTTGTGATCCATCTTTGTTCGTAAGCTTCTAGCGTTTATATGTTTAATCACGACGGTAGCTCTACCTATTCCGCTAATCACGATTAGCGGAATAGGTAGAGGGAGAGAGGGAGGTATTAGCGGAATAGGTAGAGTCGGAGTTTGTGCTGAGGTAAGGGTATGGTAGCGAATGGGGAGGATTGGGGCTGTGCTGCAAGCATAATTAGACGAATTTGAGAGAGTAGTGTAGAGTGGAAGAGGAGGGTAGGAGAAGTAATGAGGAGGCGCTGAGGGGACGCTATTGCTGCGACCGTGTTGAAATGGCGTTGTATGGGAGCTAATCGTGTGAGGATGATAAGGAGTCACTGATTGTTGATTTTTATTTTGAATTTTAGTTTGTGATGAACGAGAGGGTGCTAGGATGTGAGTTGTCTGCGAGTAGATGTCCTTTGCTGACGTGTGATGAGGTGATGATACGAGATGATGGCCATATGATGGACGGAAGTAGAGGATGGGAGGAGACCCGAGTAATTATTGCTTGCTTATGATATTGTTATAGTATAGGGATGGCAATACCTCAACCTTCTGAGGAACGTAACGTGCTACCGTGTTGAAGAATTTGATAATTCCACTACTGTTTAGACTAGCATTCTTCAAATAAAACAATCGTTCGTCGGGGGCACCAGTGAATTCATCTCTTAGTTTGCCTGTTGGGATAACTTTGAGCCTCAAGGAGTGGCAAAGACTCATGAAACGGCACCTCTGTTCCATTGTTTTCAGATTGAGGGGTTCTGCCATGTACATCTTAGCATTTTGGTTTTTCGTTAAAATTGCGCTGGTTATTTTGACTACTACTTCATTTTAGACGTAGTCCGTGAGCACAATTTATGTAATTTTTGAATGAATTTGCGCTCTCAATGATTTTAGACAGAGCACCATAATCGTTAATATTTTTCTTTTCAAAAGTGCATCTATCTGAAAGGTCGGACGTTAGCACATTTTTCATGAGGATATCACCAATGAGTATTGTCTTAGGGTCTTGGTATTTTCTGTTGACCCGGTGCTGGTGCCTGATGCTTCACAGTGAGCCTGCTTTGCTGTTGCGGATTTTTCTGTTGAGGTGACGATTAAAGGCTCTGTATCGGAGGAATAAATGAGAGTTATGGACTCAGTTTCAGAGGTACAAGGAGTGGGAGAGCTCAGCAGCGTTGGGTGAATATCTGTCACTTAATGAGCTACCTTGTGGGAGAGGGTAGGCTTCTCCTTATCGCGTTTTGGGGCACATGCGCTGACCACCAAAGTGTGTGGGCAATGCGGCAGCTCTATATTTATAGGCTTGCTGGTTCTGGCGCATTTTTGTCTTCTACATGATATGCAGTCTATAATATTTTTAGCACATGCGCATTTCTCGCATGTTCCACTATAACACATGCAGCAGGATTTGCTTCTGTTGGCAGTGTGGCTGTGGGGCGACATGTTTTAAATTCAAGGGAAAATCTCAGTTAAGTGGACTACTTAGAGGGTTTGTTGTTGGAGGGGCTTGCAGAGCGTCTTATTAACTTTTCATTTTAGGGCTCTGCGTTAAGAGGAAGACCCGTGACCTTTTATTGTGCAGGATCGTGCGTGGGTATTGCCTATCGTTCAAACTCATTTAAATCTTTGTTCAATCGTTCAAAAACATTTCAATCTTTGTCCAATTTATTTTACCGCTTTATTCATACTTGCTTTTAATTGTATGCCAACATTACAAACTCTTTGTAATCGAAAAAACAATAATTTCAGAAAGAGGCAGAGACAAATAATTAGCTAGTAATTTTATTAAATGCTGACTAAACCTATTCGAAGCTGTTTGATATAAACCTAATCGGAAGATGCAGGTACAAATATTATTTTATCTGTAGAAGGAAATTGCACCGAGGAATTAAGTTTTGGGATTTAACAACTTGTTTAAATTATCCAAAACTTTGTTAACATTAAGAAATAATTCAGACAAGAGGGAATATTATTTTTGCTAAGACTTATAATAAATGTTGACTGTCCATAAAGAGATTTGTCATAGCGTAAACTTAGAAAATCGGAAAGAAAAACTCTTATAATCATTTATCGTAACTGGAAATTTTTGAGTTGTCGTTCCCTTTACCATATGTTCCTCAGAGCCTCCCATTTGCGCAGGTTGATGAGACATAGGCAGAAACAATATAATAATCTCTTATAGTGTATGAAGTATCTGATGGTGAATTTGATGTCCATAAGGTCGACATGATTATACTGTGGTGAAATTTACTTGAGAACCCGGAATGAGTCCTAAACTTAACAAGGGAGGAGAGGCAGTGGGAAAGAGGGCGGGGTAGAGAGCAGTTTGTGCACCATCCTACTCATGACCGTAGGATGGTGAGAGGCGCGCACGTGTGTACACATTAGTCGGAGCCGCACACAACTCCGATGTTTCAGATAAGGTATTGCCCGAAACGGCAGCTAAAATGTAGATAATTTTCACAAATAATCTTGAAGTAGAAGTAAAAGAGATGGGCTACCTTGGTTTTGACGCTTGTCGGGAAATAATTGAAAAAAGTAAATTATTTTATACATATAAAATTTAACACAAAATAATCTTGAGCGAAACACGAATGAAGGATAAAAAGCACAAAAAGTAATGTACTCAGATGTGTGTAACATAGATTTACACAAACTAACCCTCCTAGATATTTTAATTAGAGTAGCTGTTCGATTTACAATTTGTGTCTTAGAGCCAGTTATGTGTGCTAGTCAATGCGACCTAGGAAGAAACGATATACACTTGCTCAAGAAAGTGTTACAACGAGTTTTGTGAAGTAGTAAAGAAAACATAAACCCAATTTTCAATTAAACGAATGTGCCTTCAAGAATCGCTTGTTAGTCCCCGATTTTATTTGTGTAAAAGATACCTAATGAGTGATCAGTAGTCGATAAGAATTGAACGGCTTATACTATGGTGTGTAATTTATTGTAGGAAATACAATGAATTCTAATTGCCAAAATTATGACGTATCACGGTAATACAAATTAATCTGCAGAGTTATGAACTAAAGCCATGCTAATGCTCAAGGAATGACTGCTGATCTATTGAACATGTCGCAATTTCAAATACATTATATTTGCTGTCACGCTGCATTTTCGGGGTACAGTTTAAAATAGATTGCGGTTCTGCATGAAATGTTTCATGTACTTATATAGCACGGTGAAATTGTTCAAACTGTGCTCCTGTTCCTCACCGTTTCACTACATAATAGTTAAATTAAAAATATATATGCAGGCAGTCTACGAATAAAAAAAATAATTCATAGAAGACAGCGACGAATATTTGCGCATGAAAGGAAAGCTCAAAATTGGTTGTTCCTGATCAAATGGAGATATTCAAATAGAGATATTCAGTTCAAGTATTGACTGCATGTGACGCAACTTGGTAGGAGGAGCAGTGGAAAAAGGGGCGGGGGCGAGGGTAGAGAGCAGCAGCCGTTCATGACCATGGGTTTTATGATAGGCACGCACGTATGAACACGTCAGTCTAAAATGTACACAGCCCCGTTTTTTGATAGAGTGTGACGTTCTGCTTTGGCGTTCTTGCGTCAAGTTTTCGAACGCGAGTTAAGGCTTCTTCAATATTATGTAGGATTTATTTTTTTATGTTGTACAGCTGCGATATGATATAAAAAAGATTGCCGGAATCATTACGCCTAAGAAAAACAGAGCACATAGGAAAAAAACTACACTAATCTAGGTCCGACAATGAAATTTCCTTAAACATGAATATCAGCTGAAAAAACATTTAAAAGGTGAAATTCTTTATTTTCTGCGAGGTATTTCTCCAGGAAATGTAACGCGGGCTTGAAAATTTTATGAGATTATTGAGAGACATGGTTGAGAGACATGGAAATTTATACATGTGGCGCAGCGGCACACAAAAATCTGAAGTGATAGGTCTAAAAATTGCATTTAGGCAAGCATCTGGCACACGCGGACATCTTATCATCATTATCTTGCGCGCTGTAAATATAGATTGATTTTCCTACCTGTGATGTATTAAAAAAATTGATAACTTATTACATTGGGATATCAAGTAACAAGAAAGGTAACCTTAAAATACATTAATTAAAGCTGATAGTAAAATTGAAGCAAACTGAAAAATTATCTTGCCATATTTTCCTATAAAAAATGCTAAAGTATTTTTAGTGCAGGATAGAAGATAATGAACGCATTGAAGTAATCTAAGAAACATGAATACGAGATAATCGAGAAACAAAACCAAACAGAGAAAGGAATCTTCTAGAACATTGCATGAGAAAAATAAACCTCGAAATAGTCTTGGGAGCAATGAGCTCATGCCCTCAAAGTTGTTTATGAGCTCAAAAGAGTGATCAACAAGCACGTTGAATGATTGAGCAAATAATTATTTATCTTGTGACGGAAATATACTTGGCACAGGGCAATAAACCACCAAGATGTGCAACTAACTAAGTGAAGTGTAACTTTTTGAACGGCAAGAGAGAGAGAAAAGAATATCAGCACTGGAAAAATTGAAATGTGTTGACCATTAAACTGGCCCAAAACAGCAGCTGGAATGTAAGGTGGGTCCCACTGTTTGGCGTGCGAGATTCTGAAGCAGTTCGAAGCAGTTGAAGTTGAATAACAATTGATTGCAGTGAGGGATCTTCAAGCCGGTCGAAAGTAGATCCACAATATATGCAGCGCGGGATCATCGAATGGGTGGGTGAAAGCAGCCAGTCCACTGATAACGGAGGGGAGGGCGTAGGTGGCAAGGCTTCAAAAGGTGGGGGCGGAGGGGTGTAGGTCCGTTACACCCAGCCAATGCAGTCGAGTGCATAGGTGCATCGGAACAACGGGTCACTCACTGTGCGTGCATGTGTGTGTCGATGCAGCTGAGGCAGGCGAGGGGAGGTAGGGAGGAGTGGGTTAGGCAGTACATGTAGTGAACCTTAGCCCGCGACGCAAAAGTACCCTCTTTTGTGAGCAAACATCTATATGGAACAACAAGTGCAGGATCATCTAGGGAGACTTAATTAACCACGCAAGTGCCATGGTGTACCAATTCAAAGAAACGTCTCCCAAGGTGATCAAAAGCCGGGTTGTGGTGCCTTGGGCAACAATAAAACACAACCACGAGACTGTCTGTGGAGCACTAAAACGCTCAAGGTGCCAGATGCTTCAACGCTGGCCGACGAGAATAGCTCTCGGATATGCACAAAAACTTTAAAATTTGACCGTGTTAACACAGATTTTGGTAAAGCGTGACACCTATGGATAGGTGAGCAGTTCACACATCGAGCTGAACTAAAACAGATTTAGTAGAGCCTGATGACCAGGTGTGTGATATCAAACACGAGGAGCAGAGCCAGACTAACTAATTGCCTCGACTTCTAATGATATGTCAATAAAGGATATATCACATGTATCTACTTTACCATTCTTTCGCGAACACTGCCTGGAAGTAGCGCATTGTAGTCGTGTGTACTTGCAACTTCGGATAACTTGTTGTTACTTTATTATTTTAGTTGAGTTGGGGAAATAACAGACGCGAAGATTCGAAATATTCTTGTTGTTCTAACTTTGGCAGTAGTGCTCACGTTTACTGATTTAATTTTAATTTCACAATGTATGTTCTATTAGTTCTGATTATTTTTGAATTTCAGTCTATTTATTTATTCTATTTAATAAGTAAGCACTTCGATATGACTCACTGTAGTGGCTTAAAGGGTTTGACCCGGAGGATGATTGGGGAGGCGGGGAGGCAAGAATAATGGTGTTTGGATTACATGATATCAACCGAGGGAAGGAGGGAGGGAAGCAGGACAGGCCATGCTACCCTCAACAGCCGATGCTTGAAAAAGCCGCGTCCACGCTGGAGGAAAACTTGTCATCTTGATCAGTTCATGTTATGTTGGAAGAGGAAAAACAAATCTGGTATATGGAAACATTTACTCACTGTGGACAATGATACGCTATTATTAGTAAAATAGTATATCATTGAGTTCGTAGAACACTTTGAACACTTCACTTTACAACGTCCCTGCAGTGCTCAAGTTGAACCCTTCGCATTGTCCACAATAATAGGAGTTGCGACGCCTCTAAGCATCAGAATATAGCTTTTAAACTGAATATAAATATAATTTATTAGGATTATTTCGTACTCGATTGTTCTGTTATAGTTCACTGATCAGTGTGTGCTATTTTCAAACACTTACCTGTACGTAGTTCAAGAAAAAAAAAGAACAAAACCGAGGATGAACTCTGCTCACGTCCTACCCCTAACACCGAGCTTGGAGGTAAGATATGTTAATAGGTTATATATGTTAATAGGTTATATAAATAGAACGTTTGCATATATATTTACATATAGGTTATCTTTGGTATTTTTTTATCGTATTTTCAATGCTAGGCATACAGTATTGCAATTCAATGCATGTTATGTTGCATATGTGCAATTTCAATGCTAGTCGCATGAGTGTTTAGGGGAAATGAAAACATAGATTTATAAGATATTTTTTATTGATGAAATATCTAACAGTTACATAACAATTTGCATGCAGTATTAAAAATTGAAACCCCACACATATTCTGCTTGCACGAATGTCTATTTCCAGACACGTTCATTATGAATTTTGCAGCCTTGGTATCATTTCTACGTCGTTCACTGTTGGAGAACCGCTCGATTATCGTTTTGACGTGTATATTTTGACATAGATAATACGCAAAATAGAGACAGTTAGATCCACAAACCAAAGATTGATCACTTTGAATCGGTTTCTGTAGTACAAGTTGTATTTTTGCATGAGTATTATAATACAAAGTTATTTTTCATCCGTATATTTTTGAATTAAACCCAAACGAATCATACAAGTAGGGTTTGTTAACGAATCATACAATGACCCATTTTATTAGGATCGCTTTCGCTGTAAACAATCATGTACCCGTTCATTTGATGCATGGGCATTCTGTTTTGAGCAAAACACTCTATATAGGCACGTTTCATAATTGGATCGCTCATGAATATATTTTCAATTTGAATAATATCCATGTTTACTGTCGATAGTTGGGGAATACTCGCCTTGCCGAATTAATTTGGATGACACCGAGTGTATAACCTACCAGGAACAAGATCTTATTCGTAGTGGGTGGAGTTTAGCAGCTCACTGTTTTACGTATGTTGTTCTTTTTTCCAGATTAATGACATCTTCAAAGTCGGTTGGTCTTGAATCTAAAACAAATATAGTTCTTCCTGCAGGGAATAATTATATTTGTTGTACATCGCGTAACAGCTCTCACCTCTCCCGAGATGAGAGCTGTTACGCGTTCCTAGAGTCGAAAGTGCTTGATGGTATGCTTGGGCGCACTCTCTGGGAAACGATGATCTGATGTTGGTAACGCAGTTTCCGTTTACATCGACGCTAACGTTTGTGATGTCGTTATGCTGGAAATAATTTGGATTGCGAACATATGCTCCGTTATGTGCGGCTTGATCAATGAGAAATAGGGCTTATTTATGTGGAACAACCCCGTTGAAGGTGGAATCAATGGAGATGGTGTTTTGACCGGTAGGAAACACGATTGTTTTGACAATAGATCGATTGAACATTTTCAATCAAGTCATTGTTTTTTGTTAGCGCTTTATTTAGAGCAGGCAGAGCTATACGTTATGGTCATTGTCATGTGTTAGAAGAACGCTTCTTGGTTTTGCCAGCTCCAATCGTATATGTACGCTGACATTATCCAATAGATAACTGTTGCTACCGGTTACCTCAAAGTTTAGTGGTCAAATTATATGCATACCATGATGTACACTTTCTTGAATCCAAACCTCATTTTCGTTTTGATTAGCAAAATTAGCTGCGACGATGGTATCTGGAATGGGTGTTTGTAATGATTTATACATCATATTCCACACTTTATTGATTAGATCGGAGCTTATCATGGATGTATAGGCGTTGAGATTATTTAGTAGTTCTGTGTAACTGTTCCCTTTACACTGAACACCATTTTGGGATAGAGAGTGACTATGGAACATGCGATAAAAAAAATCCGTCAACTAGTGTAACATGTGCAGTGACGGCCAAGGCGCTTCCATCCGCATTTCTAGCACGGCTTTTCACTTAGGCAGTTTACGAGCTATAGTCGACCATTTCATAAATTATCGGACCCGGGAATATGAAATTCGATAAAGGAATCGGCAATTCTACCATGATACAGGCTGCAGCTTGTTCTTAGATAATTTTTTTTCAAATTTCGACTCGATACTTGATTCAACTAAATATTTCTTGTTGACGGAGGGAAACATATCAATCACACCCATTTCATAGTTTTCCGTATGGGCTTCTAGCCCTGTCGTGCTGAGAGATGATCCGCCAAGCATTTTGTCGGTATAGAACCTCTCCCGAAACCAAAGTTAATGGTGCATGAACAGTGGTATTTATTAGTAATTAAATAATGGAAGACACGAGTCCAGTTTTCTTCTACGGCTCTTCTTTGATCTACGTTTTCTCGTTACTTTTTACTTTTCCTTTAATCTTGCCTCTAACCATGGCTTTCTTTACAACGTTCTTGAATGTAGCAATTCCATGTTCTTTGGTTGATTTTTGCATATCTTTCTGCTCCAAGTAATCGTGTGCCATGTTTCGAGTCATATCAGCAGCTGCAGGCAGTATAGTTTTTCGTAGAAAAGGCAATGTACGTCTTACAAGACTGACTATGGTGGAGAAGAAACCGCTACCTCTCTGGTACGATATCGATCAATATCATGTAAACTTAAACCGCGTATTTTGTCACGTTTCACGAATAAAGCTTTATATTGCTTGTACGACGGATATGCATATACCACCCTCTTGATTTATCCAAGAGGGTGGTATATGCATCCAGCGTTATATTTATACGGCTCTAGCTTATATTGAGATGCAATACGCATTGACTCAATCCACCATCCTTGAACGGGATGATACCGCCAACACCATCTCGTAGATCGATGGAAATGGTATCAATATGACTCCGCTGTAATTTTTTACATTTGACATGTGCACTCGTAGATGAATAAGATTTATTAATTGGAATAACATCAAGAATATTGACTTGCTTGTCGCCCAAAAAACTGCGTGAAACGATTTATGAGTAAACGTTTATGCAGCGGGCATAATCGTTCATAAAGGACATTTTTTCGCTTACAGCACCTCCACCGATATTATAATTGAACATCGCTCCACCCATTAAATCAGCCGATCTATCTCCAACAGAGTACCAATTTACCGTAGCCTCAGTATATTTGAATTGCGAAATGTTTTGAAGAATAAAGGCATTGAACTGTATGCGTTGTGTGGCATTATCATATTCAAACAATTTTCCTTCATCTCTAACGATTCGTTTCCTCAACAGACTTTTTCTGATAAGAAGTCTGTTGAGGAAACGGAGATGTTGCCTGAAATATTTTTCTATGAACAAACAAAGCAGTTTCCTGCCCGACTCTTTCATCTTTATAAATAAAATAGTCTACGTAGAATAAAGTGTTGTACTGTTCATCGTGCTTTTTTGTCTTGAACCAGTCATTATAAAATACTTCAACAAGTCCTACGCTCCAGTGTCCCTGCAGCTGTATTCCTGGATAAATGTTGTTAGTAAAACTTGAAGATGTGTTGTTTTGGTACAATTGGCTACTGCCAAGCGATGAGACATGGACAAAAAAGGTTCTCCGGTTCCTGCATCCTGCACTGGGTCCTACGTCATACTGTCAACAAACAGCTTGTAGACATCAATCTATACATTAACTAGTTGGACAATGAAACATGTTCAAGTATATATTTATTTTGTTACATGTGTTCATATTTACAACATATTAGGGAGACGTGAATGTACTTTCATCATTCGCGCGAGTACACTCACCAAAGACAGCCTCACCCGACTTACGTCTCTTCCAAGTTAAATACATTTTTACATCGACGTCATCCTCCACGACACATCGCTCCCTCTATTTAGTAACGGTAGGTTCAGCTTCAATGGATTTTTTGTAAATGTTTGGATGCCCATAGACAAGAGCTTTGCACGCATCAACATAGTAGCGCTTGTTTTCGCACTTACTGAGACAATTTTCAATAGTGCGTACTGCTTGAAGCTGGCATGCTTGTGCGCGAATGATGTGTATGGTCTCAAAGTGTGTGTAAGTAGTTAATAGTTGTACGAGAATCGCCCTGTGAAGAAATTAGATAGGGGTTAATTAGCGGTGGGCGGGGGCGGGGTAGGACGCGATGCATGCACCTTGACTCACCGAGCGTACGGGGGTGCGCGCAGAATTGGG
>SDVV010009366.1:0-16738 GCA_016164225.1 Gammarus roeselii
CCACTCTGTTCTCCAACTTTTTCACCATCCCTGTTCTGATTCGAACCACGTCGTTGGTGATCCGGTCTCTCAGCGTTACTCCAGCCATGCTCCTCAAACACTTCATCTCGAAAACATTCAACCTTCTTCTCTCCTCTGCTCTCACCCCCCAAGCCTCAGCTCCGTAGAGTACAGTTGGGACAACAACACCCTCATACAGCCCTCTCTTTGCTTCCTCTTTGCTTCCAGATACTGACACTAGGCCGAAATCCCCCAACAAGGGGGTGGCCGACGGCAAGGCGCACCTCAAACTCGCACACCTTAGCTCTTTTGCGCAAAAGGGTCCGGCCGGGGACCCCGCAACACATCCTCCGGGTCATGAGTGCGGTTCAAGGTCAGTGTCGGCAGCAGGGCCTGACAGCGTGAATGGTCTACCCCTACCACGTCGTGATGACCGGGCCCCCCCGTCCACGACCATCCTGTCTCTCAACGATATGCGTAGGGCGAGAAAAGCACATCAGGGCAGCGTCAAAACTCATCCATTCATTATCAATCTCCACTCACGCCTATCCAGTGCACGCTCTCTCGCTACCTTCACACTCACGTCTCTCCTTCCTAACGCCTGCTTCACACCATCCATCCACCCAAACTTCGGTCTCCCTCTAGGCCAACGTCCACTCTCCTCTGACTTCAACACCTTTTTCACCAATCTTCCTTCATCCATCACCATGTGCCCGAACCATATCAGGACACGCGAATTTACTCTGTCCTTTAACTTTTTCACCATCCCCGTTCTGATGCGAACCACGTCGTTAGTGAACCTGTCTCTCAGCGACACTCCAGTCATGCTCCTCAATCATTTCATCTCGAAAACATTCAACCTTCTTCTCTCCTCTGCTCTCACCCCCAAGTCTCAGCTCCGTCTAGCACAGTTGACACAACGACACCCTCATACAGCCCTCTCTTTGCTTGCTTCCATCCCCCCAACGTACTGCAGCTCATCACGCTCTTCAGTGAACCCAACACTTCACTCGCGACTTCACCTCAGTTTCCACTAATTCAGTCTTCTCCTCATGGGAGCCCAGATACTTAAAACCCTGAACTTCTTCCAACGACTCTTCATTTAGGGTGACACTAATTTTGCTCGCATCGACAGTCCTCGAGCATCTCTTTACTTTACTTTTACCCACCTTCACTCGAAGCTTCCTCCTCTCACACACTCCACCAAACTCAGACACTAGCCTATATAGCGTCTCTTCTGAATCCGTAACCAGGGCCGTATCATCCGGAAATAACAACTTTTTTTATGATTCTATTATTAAATCGGTCTCAGTACAACGTCCTTATTGTTGTGTAGTTTTAATAGGAGTTTATTTTTAAAATGTGAATTGCGTCTACGCTTAATGCTCTCTTTATAGCTTGTAGCTACCTTATCATGGGATCATTTCAGTGATCCCACTGGTTTTATTCTCATTGGTCAGCTGATCAGTTGGGTCTCCTGCTGTCTTTTATGCACACCAATCAGGTACGAGTGTAGGGTCGGTGATCAATCTCGCCAATACTGGTCCTTCATTCGCGCCCTCTTTAGGATCAATATATCCACTTCTGCTCGTTAGTTATTGCTTACTCAAACCCTGGTATCTGTTAGGTTGGTGGGCCGCACGGAGTCACGGCCCAGTCAATAGGGTGAATACACTTATTTCCCTTCAAACTCCCCTCTTTATCACCCTTCTCTATTTCTCCCTCTCTCTTCAATCCATAATTCAATTGACTTTTTTTAACCATATTTGTGTCTTATGCTTAGTTCATATTTTCTTTAACTGGTCTAACCCTCCTTCTCTTTTTGATTACTATCCTAATAGTCGTTGCTCACCAGTCCTAAATATTCTCTTTTCCATTGACTAATAACAGCCAAATTGCGCGCTTTCTCTCATGCAAACTTGTTTGTTATTTCCATTTGTGCTCTTCTTCATCTTTCCCCTCTTAGGTGCTCCAGCGCTCTACCATTTGTGCTCTTCTTCATCTTCCCCCTCTGAGGTGCTCCAGCGTTCTACCATTTGTGCTCTTCTTCATCTTTCCCCTCTTAGGTGCTCCAGCGCTCTACCATTTGTGCTCTTCTTCATTTCCCTCTCTGAGGGGCTCCAGCGCTCTACCATTTGTGCTCTTCCTCATCTTCCCCCTCTGAGGTGCTCCAGCGCTCTACCATTTGTACTCTTCTTCATTTCCCCCTCTGAGGTGCTCCAGCGCTCTACCATTTGTGCTCTTTTTCATCTTCCCCCTCTGAGGTTCTCCAGCGCTCTACCATTTGTGCTCTTCTTCATTTCCCCCTCTGAGGTGCTCCAGCGCTTAACCATTTGTGCTCTTCTCCATCTTCCCCCTCTGAGGTGCTCCAGCGCTCTACCATTTGTGCTCTTCTTCATCTTCCCCCTCTGAGGTGCTCCAGCGCTCTACCATTTGTGCTCTTCTTCATCTTCCCCCTCTGAGGTGCTCCAGCGCTCTAGAAAGCCTCGCTGCTCTAATCTAATCTTGTTAACGCTCACCTATTTTAGTTTTATTCGTGACACGAATTTAATTTGTGGAGTTTTAATGAATTTCGCATACACTGCACTACTACTACTACTTATAACATTCCATTAGTTTTATTGTTGAGAGTATTGTAGAAATTGTACAGTTCAATTACTAATATATCTATTTTCTGCAAACGTTCCGTCCAGCGGCTTCTATTAACTTTCTTTCCTTGATACTCTTATCTCGTGCGAGCGCGTATTCTTATTGATGACCTCTTGTCTAATATGTCAGGATTATAAAGTGACTGCCTCCCTTTACTCAGTGCCATAACTTGTTCCCTGCATGCAACTGCATGTTTCCAGTGCGCGGATAATAGCGTGTCGCTGTTGTTGTTACAGTTTAGAAACTGCTACAATAAAGCTTGAATAGCTCGGCAAGTTCTATTTCCCAGTTGTCTGTCCCTATTGAATTATAACCTTATTGAAAGATACCTACTAATAATTCTATTGCTTTGCATACATGGTGCTGCCTATGTGTTCTCTGTAGCTGATAAGTTTATGAACTCAAAAACTGTAGAGTGAGCGGCATGTTGCAGCGAATAGTGAAGAAGTTTTGTTAATTATTATTATTATTAAAACTTTTATTTCCATCGTCAAGCAATGGGTTTTCAATAAATGTCACAACACTGCGCGTGTATTTGTCGGCAGCTTTCGTATGTAATCCAGTCCTAACCTCCTAAAACTATGATCGTCTTTATGCAACCATTTGTTAGCTCATTTTTGTTTTTACCCAAAATATATGTTAATCTGCAGCCGTTGTACTTAGACTAGGCATCCCGTTATTTCAACTGAGCCTTGACGTCGGTATGTGTATTCTTGCGAAATGTTATGAAGTGCATTTTTTTCACATTTCGATTCGGATGATGTAAACTAAGATTCCGTTTCTGATTTTGCAAAGGATTTTCAGTGTACAGTAGCAAAAAATAGCTCGTTCACGATTAATGTTCAAAAGGATTCATACATGATAGTATATTCGGCATACAAATTTATCAGAATTTTTATTTCAGTTTGCCGAAAAATTCACGATTTTTCATGAGAACGTAACCGCGGCAGATAACGTAACCACGTTACACTGGAATAAAAATAGCAAAAGTTAACAAATAACTGAAACAGTATTGTTGGTTTCTTCATTAATGAACCGTTCACGAACTCAAGCTTTTGTGTATTTCTTTATTTAAAAAATATCTGGTCGGTCATGTACCATTAAAATTTGTTTTTGCTGCGTTTATCTCCTCTACGGCTATATACCACAACCTATTTAAATGTATACTTCAACCAATCGTGTTGCCACTGCACGTCCATAACGCGTCAAGTTATTTCCGCACATCAACATTTATACTGAGTTTACTTGAGTGTCGTGTTTTTTACACACATAAATTAAAAGTATGTTAGGATTGCATAAGTCGGTTATGGTCGGTGGATACTTTATTGAATGTTTGTTATTTTTGTTCGAGTTGTTTCATCATGTGCAATAATATTTTGTTGCCATTGGCCATCTTCTGCCGTATTCTTTTTGTTACTATTAGTGCCTGCAATACTCAGTGCTAAACGTAGTGCCTTTGCCTGGTGGTATTAGAAGCCAATCCATGTATCCGTATTAACGACCCATTAAACCATGACTCTTCGCTGTCGATGCCATTTCTCTTCAAGAACAAATGCTCTAATTTCTACCGCCTGCATCGAGTGGATTTTCCTATTTAAAAAAAATTTTGCTTGTAGATGCTCAATGAAGGGACCTATTGGTATTTAAAGCTAAAGCCGTGTCATACCGAGCAATGAACAATGGCTAATTTATTTAGGTAAAGGGATCTATTTCAGGTACATGTGCAACTTTACAATATCAACCTATATGTATAGATTCAGTTGAATTATCAGGCTAATGACTGCTAATCCAGCTACGTGCTTTCATGAGCAACATTCCGGGTATATTTAGTTATAGTTAAGTGACAAACTGCCGGTAATGCGTTTGTTTAGTACGCACGCTACACTTTAAATTTGTGTGACCAATTTGGGTAGTTTTAATTAGATTAAATCCATAACGATCTCGATTTATCATAAACGTCGAATTATGAAACGAACTTGTAGGTTGCAATATATTTGATTGTTGTTAATACTATAAACATCAACTCGGTGAAGATATTAATAACTGGTAAATCCTGCCGTTCTAATGTTTATGTGTATAACACGTTTCTCTAAAACTGTATTAGGCAATGGTGGAGAAACCAGTAAGGACCAGTTTAGACCTGTTGTATCTTCTTGATATAGCTAGATCATTCACTTATTGACTTCCACGAAGATGCAAAATCGGTCCCTTTTAAAAGGCAGGTAGGTGTCTGACAATGAGCTTCCAAATTTCTAAAATGTCAACATCTTGAGAGTTCAGCTTCTACCGACTGTCAAAAGTAAACGATAAGTGGGCTGATTTGCCAACCTCTTAATTTGAGCCTCACAGCATAAACTTCCAACTGAAAATTGACGTCCGTCCTACTAAATTTCCATTTGTTTTCCACTGGTACATCTTAAGAAGTCAACGGACATTGGTGCGATCGGTGCACTTGGGAGCAAACAATGTATTGCATGAATGAACAATTGTAATGCAGAGTAGTAAGCCTAATCTAATGTTTATATTCTCTATCGCGATTGAATATTTCATACATATGCGACAATAGCTTGAGTGTATCATGTATCGAACGTGTCCTGTGCGTGTGTTGGACGTGCTGTTGCAGTGCAGTGTAACGCGTTATTTCACATGTGCTCGTAGACGTACGAGCCGTGCAGTGCAATCGCGTTGTCCTGGCGTGTTCGTTCCGCACACACGTCGGTCCATCCCGTTTCACCTACAGATTGTTTCGTACTGTGTACGCAGCCTCCCACTACGAACCTCTGGGTAGAAAGTAACGCACATCAGCCAATACGTGGTGTACAGGCTTAAAAAGTGCGTCGTTCGTACCTGCCAAGTATGTTTGGGAATGTACCGTACATGGGGCGGTGCGTGCGTTCATCGTAAATTATAACTTTTGTTATCTCGATTCTCTCGATAAAAAGCTATTTCACTGTAATGTAGTAAGAGCCATAGTGTCAGCATGTGCTTCTGCTTTTTTTCGAATGCATCTTGACGAGAAAACATTACAGATCCGATTTTTGAGACAATCTTGATAACATCCGTCGAAAGTAGTTTGCGACCGTTTTCAAAATTTTTATGTGTTATTTTTCAAAAAATGTAAGGAAAAATTTGTTTTCTTCAAATTTTATCGATTTTTTTATGTGTTCGGTCTTTTCGCCGAAGCCGGCGTTTCTATGTCTTGCGACTATATCGCCGATATACGGGCCCTATGTCTTGCGACTTGATCGACGATCCGAACACTCTCCCACCCTATATAAGTGAGGGCTGCCATACGCCACCATTCATGAGGGCTGGTGAAAAACTGCTTACTGTCAGAAAAACTGAGGGGACTGCCAGCGTGGGGCTTGGGGGAAGCAGGGGGTACACATTTTCTGGGCTGTGATGCAAAGGAAAACTTTGTAGTAACCGTCATTTCTTTAAGATAGCAGCAGGGGGAAGAGGAGGACCCCTATGACTCTCTTACTACGTTAAAAAGAAATAGCTTTTTATGGAAAGAATCGGGACAGCAAATGTTATATTCTCTTCCATTCGTAAGAGCCCTAGTGTCGGCAAAGAAAATATCACCATGTAGCGCAAGCTGGCCTATGCCAGAAGAGCACAGAAATTGGATAAATCGGCTGCATCTTAAACTTAGTGGGTTCAAAGAAGCGCTTGTTATGTAAGGAATGAGAACACATTTGGATAAATAGAAGAATGACTGTGATTAGAGGCAAATACAAATACTGTTCAGTGCCAACAACAGCAAATAAGGTAGCTCCTAGCGGCAAAATAATATGCGGGCCTCGAGTTCGAGCGCCCAAATGCTCCTGATGTATAGGCAAATAGCTTCGCGCAGAGGCAGTATCGTAACCAATGACGGACAACTAACTGAGTTTGAAATTACCATCGCATACTGTTCTTCGCGTCTAAGCTCCAAAGTTTGCAAGTTTCCAGTGTATAGAAGCTTATTTTTTTTTGCTGTATCAAAATAAGAGCCGGTCACTGCTCTAGGCCGAAGATCGTCTCGTAAAGGTTGAAGTTTTCAACTGAATTGGAGAGATCGACTATCATCTCTGTATAGCGAGAGCAATGAGGCACCTCAGAGGGATACCCCCTGGGGGTATCCCAGGCTGTCCGCGGTGTCCTCGTTAACTACCTAACTTTATTTGTTCCTGTGGGTAAATATATTTTGATTTAAAAGATCCCTCCTTTCCAGTTTGTAGCTACACTCCCCCCTTCTAGGTGCACAAAGAGGTGAGCCCCCCACTGACACCGGGGTTTGTGAATTTAGAATCGAAACCAATTGAAATTGAATAGAGTAAAAAAAAATGTTTAAAAAAATGTAGTAGAAAGAATTTTTTTATTTATGAATCATTTTAGAGTAAGTAAATATAAGGGTTAAGTTAGTGTATATATTCGTATATACAATACAAATAAATGTAAAGAAGTCCCCACCTTCATTACCTAGAACCCCGGGATCAAACAAACAATGGAGCTCCGGAGAGTGCGACGCTCTGGAGCTCCAGAGAGGAGCTCCAGAGCGTCGCACTCAAAGCAGTCTGCAAGAAAGGACGACGAACCCTTCAGAAGTTCCTCGTCGACAGGAGACTTGACTCAGGTCGTAATCGACGACAAATGAACGCGTCTCGAAGCTGGACGCGAATATAATCGGAATGTAGAATACCCTGGGCAAGATATGCAAAATGATTGGCCTTCGCGAGCTCGAGACTGAGGACTGCTCGGCGCCCTCCAGTGAAGTCGGCGAGCGCCTCACTAAACTCGACAACCTTTGTGCAACTATGAATACCCGACTGGATGAGCTGATGAAGAGGATAGAGGCCAGGGAACCCGTAACCTGTTCGTGTGCTTCCGTCCTTGACCTCTCTGATAATATCGCTCTCCTCCCAGCCAAAACTCGTAACGCCCGAATATAAAAAAACTTGAAGAGGAGACAATACACACGATTTGATGACCCCAACCTATTCAACAACGGCCTTAGATTTCCCGAACACTTGAAAATGACATCCGCTGTCAATGACAGACCGGATATTTGCCCGTATAAACTACGAGAAGAACTGTGCTCCATGACTAGCCGTCCAATTCTCAACATACCGTCAGCGATGATAACTTCCCCGTTCAAGTAGACACAAAACTTCAGTGTGACACTATACTCTCCCAGAACAGAATATGCGAAAAGCCTTGCAAAATCATACCACACCTAATTTTTTCCATGAGTTCAGGTCTGAATTACATCGAGGGTCTCCCGATTGATGAAGCTGACGAATTCATCAATGGACGTGTCCAGTACAAGAAATGTATAGTTGAAGCGAAAATAGCACCAAAAATCAAACCAAGAAGAAACATCACCTCGGCCCTTCTGCTTAAATTCAATTGCCCCAGCCCACCTAACTACGTAGACATACCTTTCTTTGACGCCAAAACCAAGGTTACACCCTTCGAAAGACGTCCGATGCGATGCTATAAAAGCCAGAAATACGGACACACGAGCCGAGATTGTCACGGTACAAAAAAATGCTCACACTGCTCCCAAGACGACCACGATTAACGGGAAGATCCCTTGTCGTGCCCATCCGAAGAACCTCACTGCTTCTACTGCAAAGTAAACGGCCACCCTACGGGACACGAAGACTGTCCCCAGGACAAGACCGAGAGGGAGATCCTGCAATACCAAACTGAGCACTGAGTCGGGCGAAGAGAGGCTGCGGCCGCGATTCGCTCCCCCCAAGCTGACCCTCCCACCCAGGAGAGATCAGCATCATTCCCTACCTACTTCCTCATAACGCTTGTAGATAGCGGTGCAAACAAAGTTGCTCCCTCAATGAACCCATTCACTATGATGAACTCACTCTCCAACCAACTGGGAGGCAGACAGCGAAAGAAGTATCTGGCCCACGTCGTAAATATCGAGCAAAGTAACGCTATACAAAGGATTAATAAAATAGACAAACACAAAGTAACTGTCGAAATACATCCGTTCTTCAATGCTACAAGACTAATTATATACACTTCCAACTACACTCCCAAAACTGACTTGAAGTGCTTTTGCAGCAGGTTTAGCAGAGGATTTTGGAGCCACCACCGACGTCTCCCTAGCAGAACGGATCAAACCACGGAGCACCGACACCACCGCATATCGCATCACTTTCCCATCCCAGGACGTGACACACCGGAATTTATAGCAATCCCGGGCAAACAGATAAAAACAAAAACTTACCTAGTGGCGACATGGCCTGCAATATGCAAAAAATGTATAGAATACGGCCACGTCATCAAATACTGCCAGCCATTCATACCCCAACGCTGTAAGAGTTGCACCGGCGAGCATGACCGAAAGGATTGCACAGACCACCTACCTAAATGCTACCACTGCTCATGCCTCCATGAGGCAGGCGACCGCGACTGCCCAAAGCAGATGGACCAAAAAGCAATGACAATCATACAAAATGACCGCAGAGTCACACGAAAACACGCCACCCAAATCTTTTACGACAAAGCCCCGAACTGCCGTAATTTAAATTACGCCAAAGCAGTTGAATTTACTACTCAGCCTACCCCATCAGACAACACTCACGAACCGTTAACACAAACTATTACCATGACCCCAACACCCCTCTCCAGTACTAACAATACCACATCCAGCATAGCGACCGCCCTCGTAATAGAAGCGGGCGTCCCAAGCAATGAATCCACCAGTGCTCAGGAGAGCACTGCGATGGATGCTGCCTCGGTCGACTACGAGGAGAGGTCCAGTAACCCGAAAATCAATAGGCCAAGAGACGATGATTCCTCCGACGACGACCGCGGGATACGCGACACCCTCTCGCCACGAAGCAACAAGATTAGCTGCATCCCAACAACCACAGCTCGCCTCGGTCAGAGCGTTGAACGACCTCTGACCGTCTTAACTGCAACCGCACCCAGCTAAAACCAACGTGAGGTATTCAACCCTCAGCTAACATGCCCAACACCAGAACATCTCACAAGTGAGAACGACCATCGCCTGCGCGAGGACGCCTTGAAAATCTTCAACGAAGAACTAATACCCGAAACCACTGATCTACCATGCATCGCACTCGACCCAAATATCCCAACGACTACTACTCAGCCCATCATAATGTTTAAAAATAAAACATCCATAGAAGAAAAATGCGCTCGCTCAATAAGCAAACACAAAGATCGTACTCCCTCGTCCTCCTCCTCTTCCTCCTAGAACAGCACCCACAGCCGATAACGCAGAGAGTCAAGGAGATCATGTTCTACTGAAAGCGGACGCTCATGCGAACGCTCTCGATCTAGGACACCTGCGCCTCATAGACAAGAACACCACGAAAGTTCTTGAAAAACCACGCAACCGCTCCAGACCATCAAAATCTGTGGGTGAAACAGATCCGAAATGAACAACAACACAATACTTCAGCGGAATTGCCAGGGACTTAGAAGCAAGAAAGATCAATTATTATCGCTAATCTCCACCCACAAACCTTTGGTGGTAGGCCTCCAGGAGATCAAACTCCGTGACACAGCCACCTTCACAATCCCTCAATATGTCATACACCGTCGCGAAGGTCACAATAATGCGACTACACACGGCGGAGTGCCACTTATGATCCATCAAAGCATACCTCATCACCTCTTCCCTCTGAGAACAGAACTCCAAGCTGTCGCAGTGAAGATAAGTATCTTAAGACCAATTACAGAGGTATCTATCTATTCATCACGACACCTCGACCTCACGGAGGCACTAATGACCGATCTGCTTAACCAACTGCATCATCCCGTACTCCTCCTTGGAGACTACAACAGCTACCACGAAGTGTGGGGATGCGTGAGAACAGACCCCAGGGGAATGATGATGGTCAACAACATAGACACTCACAACCTGGTCCTTCTCAACGACGGACAACCCACCCGAATAACCCTCGAAAGTGAAACCGCATCGATTTATCAATCTGTTCCCCCCACTTTAGCTCCCCAACACGTTTGGGGAGTCCTGCCTTCAACACATGACAGTGATCACAACCCAAGGATCATATCGCTCCTTACTAACCGACCAAACAATCCCGACGCACAAGAACTTCGATTCAACTACCGGAAAGCCAGCTGGGAGAAATACTCGACATATGTTGCATGGGACGATGTGGAGGGCCTTCCCGAAGACATTTCAGAGCGCAATCTTGTCATACATCTATACGAGAAATTCCAAAGTGCAGCTGCCTCATGCATTCCCCAATATTTACCCTCAACATTTTTCCCGAAACCTTGGTGGTGCCCGAAAGTACAAGAAGCAATGGACCAGCGTAAAAGGAAGTACGGGGCCTTCCGCCGTGCAAGTTTCCCCAGGAACTGAGTAGGCGGGAAAGGGAACTGCCGTGTTCCGCAAACTTAGCGTGGAGAAGAAGCGAGAAAGCTGGACCCAATTAGTTAACACAATCAATCGGAACACCCCTCTTTCCGAAGTGTGGGGAAAAATCAGACTTATTCAAGGTCGCCCCGAGCGACCTATCAACATGCTGTCGGACGGAGACACTGTTTATTCTTCATACGCGGATATCGCGGACAAACTAGCTCAGACTTTCAGCTAAATATCACATTCGGGAGAGAGAAAGTGAGCATATCGACTTCACTTCCGCAAATGAAGAATTCTACAACAAACCTTTCTCCCTCAATGAATTACAATATGCAATTGACCACACACGTAAAACCTCACCCGGGCCGGACCGAGTGCACATCAACATGATCAAATACCTTCCTGACAACGCTCTCCAGCACCTACTTAATGTGTTCAATACGTTATATTCAAATTCATTCTTTCCCAATTAATGGCGGGAATCCGTATATCCCGATACCCAAACCCGGAAAAATCGTCCCATTGCCCTAACTAGCGTCCTATGTAAGACAATGGGAAATATGATAAACTCACGCCTAGTCGACTACCTTACAATGCATTCAGGCCTTAACAACATCCAATGCTTTGGTCGTAAGCGCCACTCCACAACGGACCACCTCGTACGACTAGAATCAGACATTAGACAGGCCTTCGTCCGAAGAGAACATGTGGTTTCATATTTTTCGACGTTGAAAAAGCACACGACACTACGTGGAAATACGGGGTCATGAAGGATTTCCACCGTAAAGGTTTGAGAGGTCGCCTACCACGTTTCTTCCACCTATTTCTACATGAAGGATTTCCACCGTAAAGGTTTGAGAGGTCGCCTACCACGTTTCATCCACCTATTTCTACAAAACCGCACCTTCAGGGTCAAGGTTAGCAACACAGTCTCCGTCATATCCGCCAGAAATGGGCGTCACCCAGAGAGGCGTCTTCAGTATCACTCTTTCTATCCTCAAACTCGATCAGTTAGCCGACATTCTTCCCAGAGACGGAAGACTGCTCTCATCGCTATACGTGGACGACCTACAAATAAGCTACAGACACCCCAGCCTCATAACGATTCAACATGAACTCCAGAAGTGCCTAAACCTAGTCGGGAAATGGGCTTCCTTGAACGGATTCCAATTCTCGCCCTCTAAAACTAAAAGCATGCACTAAACCCTTGTGCCCGGTTTACACCTGAAACCAGCCCTAACGCTGCACAACACACCTCTAGTATACGACGAAACGATCAAATTCCTGGGTCTTGTGTGGGATCCTAAACTCACGCGGCGACCCCACATTGCAGCCCTGGCGACTCGATGCAAAAGGTCGACCGGACTTATCCAATTGGTAACATCCCTGAAGTTCGATGCCGACATGGACACCGGCGGAATGACGTGGTTCAGAGCAATAACACGATCGCGCATGGACTACGGAGCCGTTGTCTACGGATCTGCAGCCAAAACTACTCTCGCCCATCGCAAACGATGCTTTGCGTATCACAACCGGCGCGTTCCGCTCCACTCCAATCGAATCACTTAACGTGCTCGCTAACGAACATTCACTTCCGCTCCGGCGACACAAACTTTCACTACAATACTATTTTAAGACTAGAAGTCTTATCAACAGCCCAGCAATCAGCCACTTCACCGACATATCTGATAAGGGACTTTTGCGGCTAAAATGAATATATGCCCACCGTTTTCCCTACGTGTAGACAACCTGCTGATCTCGCTTAACATCACTCAAAAAACTATTGAGCCTTCATTGTCCTACCGCCATATATACACCGACGGCTCCAAAACTGCGGACGGAGTGGGAGCCGCTGCTATGTGCGGGAACATCCCACTCTCATCCACCCTCCCACAAGAGGCCTCCGTGTTCTCTGCGGAGCTTCGCGCACTCAAACTAGCCATCTTTATTGCCAAAATAGACCACTTCCCCAAATACGTCGTATTCTCACAGTCTGAGTGTCCTCACCTAGCTTGAAACACTTCACTACAAACATCCCGCTCTATGTAGAGGCTCTGGTGGAAATGAGGCTCAAATCAAACCCGCTCTACGTACGAAAATGCAGCACGATCTTTTTGTGATGTCCGAGACGGGTCAGGCAGTTGAATTTTGCTGGATCGCCGGGCACGCGGGAATAAGAGGAAACGAACTTGCGGACTCGTTAAACTGATATCTACTCAACAAGAACATTTTATCGCAATACACTCCCGGGACTGGATCCCTATTATCAACTCACTTATAACATATCGATGGGATGAAATGTTGCAACAGAGTGGATAAAAAATGCTTTCTGTCAAACCCTCTGTCGAAGAATGGGAAACAAAGTTCACCAACAGAAAAGACCAAGTGTTCATCAACCGCTTGTGCACGGGACACACGTGGATAACTTACAACCACCTGATTGATGTCGACATAGAACGAAACGCAGTACCTTGCCCCTGTTGTCACGAAGTGGCTATCAGCGTGAAACACTTACTGATGGATTGCAACGCACTCGCGAGCGTTCATTAATCCACCGTGCAACCTACAAAGCCTACTCATGGACCCAACCTACCGTGAAAAGCTCATTGCTCCCGGAAAACGCACTGGACTATACGAAGCTGTCTAAATCCCAAAAACTTGTGCATGCGAGGCGGTCTCTCCACCCCATTACGCACAGAGATAACAATACATTTACGATGATACGCGTTAACTCTTTACTCTCTTGTACGCGCTAGTACGCGAACGTGTCAAAATTGAAATATGTACTGACTTCATCTTTTTATGACTCACGTTGAGGCTCCGGTGGAAATGAGGCTCAAATAAAATGAAATAAATCACAAGAAAATCGTGAAAATTTAAAGGAAACATTTTTTTTTAATTTTTCGAAACATTTGAGAACGGTCGAAAACTACTATCAACGAATGTTATCAAGATTCTCTAAAAAATTGTCTCTGTAAGGTATCCTCATCACGATTCATTCGAATCAAAGCAGAAGCGCATGCTAACACTATTGCTCTTACGAATGGTAGAGAAATCTCGCGTATTCTTTGTTAAGCTGAGATCACATGAAAGGACTCTGTTGTCTGTGTTCATGTAAATACGTGAAAGTAAGATGCAAGAGATGTCTAATAAAAACTTTTGGGTCTTCTAGAAATCCATTTGGAGAATTTGATCGAGGCAGATGTAATATTTTGTCAAATATTTGAATGTGATGAAGTAATGTTGGTGCCTTCTTCCCAATAGGACTTCAATAAACAATGATCTTGTGGCACGTGTGTTAATGGCCGTCGCAGCTACTCTGAAAGCTTTTCAAATGTCACCATAGGCGTGACGGTGCACCGAACAATCACTAAAGGCCTTCCAAACGACTGCGCGGCATTAAGGAAAAAAGTTTCCTCCTCATATTCGATGTTCCCATAAGTTTCGTCTAACATTCCCTAAAACTGTACACTTGTTCCGAACGCTCGTACACACTGCACCTTCCATGCGGCTGTACGGCACCATCGGCTCTGCTGGACCCTTTCATTTAATTTACGGCACCTTCCATGCGGTTCCACGGCACGGCACATGCCATACAATCGCAAGGCTGCGGGGTATGCTCTGTATAGCGCTGTGATTGGTTGCAACAAACTTGTCAAAACAAAAGTTAAAATTATTAGTAAGTTCAAATAGCTGTAGCTAGTTACTCAGCTTAGTTGAAAGTTAGTTTCCATGGCTAGGCTTTAAATAAACGTTCATAACATTCTATATTGGAAAAATCTGTAGAGTTGTTTATTAAAAAAATTAAGATGGCTGTTTTAAAGAATCTGTCGGAATTAAAAATGTTTGCAGGTTTGAACGGACAGCTCACAAAAGCACGAATCCATTGCGGGAAGAACATTAGAGCAGTTTCGAAAGTCATTCATTCACAATCCTTCTCAGATCTGACCAAGACCCACTTTCGATGACTGTTCTCACCTGCAACTGCGAAGAAAACGAACGTCTCGAGCCGATGCGAATTTTTATTTTTCGTCGAAATTAAAATCTGCTAAGACAATTTAAAATATTCGCAATCGCCATTAAAACACAGCAGAGAGATGCCACAGTGACTGGATTCGCCCACCTCCAGCAGAGAGAGGCCACAATGACTGGATTCGCCCACCTCCGGCCCACAACCACCCGCCCGTAGAAGAGACGTTCACCAAGACAACTCTTGTTGGCTGTTCTCATCAGCGACTCAGAAGAAAAGGAACGTCTCTAGCCGATGCGAATTTTGTATTTTTCGTCGGAATTAAATTTGATTTGATTTGGTCCTCAGTTCCACCAGAGCCTCAACGCGAGTCATAATAGGCTCTCTCGTAGGGCTCGATGATCAAGGATTCCAGTAGGCTCGCACGCCAGTGTGCGAGAAAAAAACGCTTTTAAAGTTGGAAAAATTAGCAATGTCAAACGCACGCTGGTGCGCATAAGAAAAACGCTTAGACAAAACTGACCTCCGCTTCCAATCATTTAGATTTTCGAGAGTAATAAGTACGCATGCAAGTGCGTACAGGTAGCATCGTCGAGACTAGTATACGGACTAAGTCAGCTCCGACAGCAACGCAACACGACCTAGACCGCCACGCGGTCCAGGTCGACTTGGGGTGGATGGATGATTATCCATTTTATAGATCATTAACACTTTATTTTAGTATTTTATTATTTGTTCTTGCCTGGGCTCTATTATTTTTCTCTGCCCTTTTTTCATGTTGATAAATTTTGAATTTGTTATTATTATATGTATCGAGGTTGGGTGAGACAAGGTGGCCCAGAGAGGGGAGGTTTTCGTGGGACCCGCATGACTCGGGAACCCGGGGGACTTGGGAGACCAGGTGGATTTGGGGGGATCCACTTGGACCTTTCTGGGGCCCCTTGGGACACCCTTGAGACCCTTTAGGACCCTTTTGAGAAACTGCGGGACCCTTTAGAAGCCCCTCTGAATCCTGGAACCTCTGCTCCCCCCTCCCGTTGGGGTGGATGGATGATTATTCATTTTATAGATCATTACCACTTTATTTTAGTATTTTATAACTTCTTCTTGCTTGGGCTTTATTATTTTTCTCTGCCCTTTTTTCATGGTGATAAATTTTGCACTGGTTATTTCTATCCTATGCATCGAGGTTGGTTGAGACAAGGTGACCCAGGGAGAGGAGGTACTCGTGGGATCCGCGGGACTCGGGGACCCGGGGTTTCGGGAACCCGGGGGACTTGGGAGACCAGGTGGATTTGGGGTGGTCCACTTGGATCTTTCTGGGGCCCTTTGGGACACCCTTGAGACCCTATGGGAGCCTTTTGAGAAACTGTGGGACCATCTAGAGGCCCCTCTGAATCATGGAACCTCTGCTCCCCCCTCGCAGCGCTGGAAAACCCATTCACAGAAAAACGTTCATGTGAGATGCTCGAGTTGAACAATTACCATTACAGTCCGCGGATTGCGGGCGCAAGGGGCGAGGGTCGCGTCGAGGCTGGTTGAGGTGCGTCGAGAGCAGTCGAAACCTGTTGAGGCGAGTCGAATTGGGCGCGACTAGCCGAAACTGGCCGAAATGATTCGAGAAAAGCCGAGATGAGCTGAGACGAGGGGTCTCGGGAGACTCTGAGAGCTCGGGAAGACCCGGGGGACATGGGTCACCTCCGGGATTCATCGGGCTCTTCTGCAACCCAAGGGACCAATGCCCCCCCCCC
>SDVV010009367.1:0-16738 GCA_016164225.1 Gammarus roeselii
ATATATCTATTCATATATATATATATATACACAAATATCTATCGATGCTTCGATTTGCTGGAAACCGAATTTTAGGAAGGAACAGATGCACCCGTGCTTCATTTAACACTATTAAGAAGTTTAGAAAACAAGAGAGAGCAAGAAACGGGGGGTTTAACTTAGTATTAAGATCATTAAGTGGATAATGCTCGCAGTTGAGAGGTTAAAAAAAATGTCGGACGTCTCGGGAACGAAATCTCATCATCAGTTTAAAGGAAAAGACCCAAGAAAATGGTATGTTGTTCTGTATTTGAAAAAAAAATGAGGCGGATAGCGCCAATAGGTACGAATAGTTGTTAGGAAAATTAAAAGGCTAATATCAACCATTTTGGTAGTCGCCAGGTCATACGGTTAATGACGGAGCAAACCCCATGAACGTTCCCACCGATGGTAAGCTTGTGATAAGAAATGAGGAGTCAGGCGTCTTTGGGCAGCTATGAGTAGAACCGGATCCGCGTTTAATTTCGCTCTAATTGGCAGGTTAGAATGGGGTATAGATTTGTAGAAGTTTGCTGGATGTTCAAATAGGGTTTTCATCGGAGATTATGCACAGATTCCAAAATGAATATATATAAGCGGTTGAATGATTGACTTAGGATTTTCAAGTGCTTGTTTTTGTATGGGTGGTTATGGTCTTCCGCGTGCTTTCTAGGGATGGAATGTGTAACTGTGGTGAGTGGTTTACCTGTCCGACTATAAATCCTAAGGTGCTGATTCATTCTCTAACACAATCTTCTTCCCGTGACACCGATGTATGACGCTTTGCAGCTGTCACATGCAGAGCAATATATGACTTCTAAGCGCACGTCAGAAGAAAAGGGTATACTAGGAGCGGAACAGCGAGCCTAAGGTGAAGAAATTTCTCAGGGCTAAGGTTTATTTTACTCATGGGAAATAATTCGAAAGGGTGACTAATTGATAAACATTGAAGAAACATTCTCAAAAATATTTACAGGAGCCCTGTCAAAAATGAACAGCAAAACATAAAACAGGTTACCTTTCTTTGCCATATTACAGCTCGGAATCGGAACCATCATATGTTGAATTATTAGCCACCCTTTCGGATTACAATATGCCCCCAATGGGGCTCCAATTTTGCTGATCTGCTTTTTTTTGCCCGTTATAAAGCACTTCTGTTACCCCATCATGTCACGTCAGCCCGCAATGATGCAATAGGAGCGCAGCAATGAACGGCAAACTCTGGACAGACTCCGCTCTGGGAGGCCCAAATTGACAGCTAAAAAGTTGGTCAACACTTCCTTAAAGTTGAAGGCGGCAAGAATGTGTGTAGTAGTTTCTAACGCTGAACTTTCTGAGTAATACAGATATGACATGCCTTCCTGTAGCACGTATAACGAAGGCTGTCACGAAAATGGAAAGGTGAGTCTTTTCAAAGAAGTCGCTTGTAACGCACAATATGCGATGAATAAATGGCATAGCGTGTCGTGATAATCCTGGAAATCGGGATAGGGTGAGCTTAATCGATATCGTGAAGTTTTGTGCCAGTACAGCTTACTCAAATTCGGTGGAAATGGTTTCATTAGGTTGATCTGAAAACTACACAGCATACATATCTTGACAGAACTATTAATTAACTTATTAGATATTTTTTCAACAAGATTCGTTCAGAACGCGATACTAAAATTCAGGTTGTATTACCATATATAAGGAATCCAGCTTCTGTGGTGTTGGTTTGTTCGGCGTGAAACTGTTAAAAAATTATCACGCGTAACGGACGAAAGCTTGTGATACAACAATAGCTTGGTGGATTAACCAAAGATGTTATCTAATCTAAGCCCCAGTTTACAAGTGGTATAGCACTATTCTTCTAACAATCAAATGACTCTAATGCAGTAAAACTTTTATTCATTATTCTTATCTAAACAATCTACTTACTTGTCCGTAATCCGTCAAAAAGCTCTTCCACTTCCGATACATCATTATATAACGATCTAGCGCTCCTTGTTCTTATTAGAGTAATAAAATAAATAGTGTCGCGAAAATATGACTCAAAAGCTGATCAGGGAATTTAAGCACGCACAAATCTTTTATCAGTATGATGCTATCCGTTGGAAGACGGAGATGAATATATTTATTTGTTTATAATAACCGATTTGCTTAGGTTCAAAAGTCGAGTAACGTTCAGAGAAAACAATTATCACCAACACTCATCCTGCCCATGACGAGCCGTACATCAACGCTCACACGAGCAGCCAAAGATAAAACGGCTTGACCATCGTTAAACGGTACATCTAAGATTCATGTGCAGTACTACAAAATGATCCCTAATATACACAATCTTGGATTGTATTTATAACAATTCGGAAGGTTGCCTCTAGGCCACAAGATCCTAATTCTTTAATATATGTTCGGCTATCCCGATAAGCTAGAGAATGTAGAAAGAACATCTAAGACTATTCGTCAACTGGTAATAAGGCAGGAAGTTGCATGCAACAGTCGGTGGAGTATTTCAGCAGTAATAACAGTAATACAAACCAAAAAAATACATTGATAGTGATATTTTTGAGGGGCTTCGTAAATGACGTTGTTTATATGCCTTATGAATTAAAAATGGTCCCGATACGGAAGTAACGTAACTGAAGTAATTTCAAATATAAAACGAGATCAAATGACCATCATCAGATACTCGAGAGTAAAGTGTAGAAGCTATTTCAGGGGAAGTGCCCGACAGCGACTACTCAATGAAAGAATAATATTGTCTCTATATATATGAGTGTATTGACCTTTTTTCAATGTTATAATGATTTCTAAAATAGCCTGAAAGATATAAACAGTAAATTACCTACAAGACACTTAATATCCGGTGTTACCTGCATCAATCGTATAAATAATATTTTTTTCGCGGATTATAATGATAAAAAAAGTCAGGAGCTTAAATATGGGACACCCTTTGCTCGAAACATAGCATTTCCGGCCATCGATTACTAGAGTTGGTAAGCAAATCATCTTTACCTATCGAATCAGACGCTATCCAAAAAACAGGTTCATTGCTTGCCTGGCTGCCTGCATGCCTGCCTGACAGCCTGCCTGCCTGCTTCCGCCTGTATGATGTCTGTATGCCTGTCGCTTGTAACAAAAACGTCAAAGAGATCGTGAGGATTGCTTCCAGATGGATCAAATGCACGAAAAACATCACATCAAATACTGAAAACATACAACAAGGCGCGAAGGCAATATAGTTAGGATTTTTCATATGTCAAGCGCTCTCTGGGGTTTGACGCTAAGGTGGACTATTGATTAATGAATACACAGTGGACATTATGTGACCGTACTGTGCCTAAAAATAGCGTTCCCGTGAATTAGAAAGTTTCGATTTGACATTTGGAAAGGTGCACGGAAAGCTTGCCTGTTATTTAATTTGGCTGTTGATGCTGCCAACTGTCGGACATACTGCTAGCGCGGGCTGGAGTACTTTATAACTTCTAGGTCAAGCTATACATATCATGTTTGCTTGCCCTCTACATGGAAGTGTTTACAAGACCTAAAATATTTTACCCAATCTAAAATTTTAGTGGTTTGTTGTAACACTTGATAAATAAACTTATTTTTTCCCAATATTTTCGCTGCTACTGAAACACGACACTTAAATGTGTTCTATAATTTTTGGCTTTTAAAGAGTATTACATTGTATCTACGAATCTTGAGTGCACCATATTAGAAGGAGGGAGGAACAGGCGATTGACAAGGATGTCAGGAAACAGAACAATAAACCATGGAGGAGAAAACTTATCACGTTTCAAAGGGAATTTCACAGGGTCTAATCGAGTTAGATTTATTTGATATAATTTGATTAAGAAGATAAAGCACAACATTTACTACTAGACTGCGCTTCGTGTTGTATTGCTGAAGGTTTCATAACCGCAATGGCTCATTGAACACATAGGGAACAAAATTTAGTGATTTGAGAGTATTTTCCAATGGTTTCAAATTCAGAATATGCCATGAAAAACAATGTGCGGGAAGTAGATAAACGTCTTGGTGAAAAAAGTCGATCCCTAGATATCAACGAAAGGAGTTTGAACTAAGGAGCAGGTCCCTGAAACAACTGTTAGGTCGTTCGGGCAATAGGACGTGCACGGATTCCTTTACAAACACGCGATGGAATCTTTCCAGACTGCACTGTATCGTAAAATGAATCAATCAATCAGGTGTAAGAGATACCTGATGAAAGTTGGCGATACGTGTATTGGTAAATGTATGAATATATTGACCGCTTTTGGACATCTGATTGGTTTTATACAAATGGTTTGACACGCTAGTAATGTTGATTGTGCAGTGGGTGATATGATAGGTAACATGGAAAAATGGCATCCCCACAAATCATTTTCATAGTCCGCATTTTGATTCATTATATCAACCGCTCTAAAATTACTCCCCGACGGTATTGTTTAGCATCAATATCACACTATGATGTTAATTTTCACCAGAGGCAGACTCACCAATACAAATCCATTTTTGATTCAGGTATTTACCGCGCCCACCATTATTCAGGATGGTCAAGATCGAGAATAATTCCACTATTCTCACATGATCTCTGTGATGCGGCTCTGATAAGTCCTGTTCAGTAACCACCCTCCGATCCTGCTTGGAGGATCTAAGAGGTACTGACAATAGCGTGGAACGTATCAAGGACGTCGAACACGCTGATAAGTGAGTCACGTGTATACAAATACATAAGAAAGTTACTCTACTTCGGAGCAAAACACAAACCCGAAAAACACTGGTGAAAGGAGAATGGTTATTGAATTAATGTTGTCATGACGATACAGGAGAGTTGATTTACTGCTAGTGACGGCACGGGAACCTTTGAATCCAAAGTTAAATTGATTAACTGCTATAACGCTGGAAAATCAGCGGCAGCATTACCCTGTACACAGCTGAGAAGCTTGGAGCAATACCTCAACTGACCAGCAAAGAAACCATAGAAAAGGTCAGAAGGACCCGTCCCATCATTTGAAACTTAAGCTAATAAAAAAAACTGTTTTAACATGAAAGTGGCAGGTATGTAATTACGTAAATGCCACTCTTTTTTATACTCGATACTGACATCACTATTCACGTCTTCCTTGCAGGTACAACCGACAGCTCCCCCTCCACCCTCCGTCTGGGGCGTTTCAACTTCGTTGGTATTCCTCCCCTGCTCAGGCATGTCATCGCGGTGAATGGGAAGGGGTGGGGAAAGAGGGCATTGACGTAGCTGGGGCAAAACCTTTCAAGTGCCCACTTCTGGTCCCTGACAAAGAGAGAATACAAATAAGGTCGGCAGCCAGGCACCCACAGTCACACACATCTTCTGGTGGTTATGGCAACAGTGGACACACTCTGGACAGAGGAAACACAAACAGCAATCTATACATAGCGAATGAGATTTCTCTCAGTAGGAAGTATAAGGCAAATAAAAATTGGAACTCTCTGCATTGTAGGTAGCATGAAATCAGAAGGACGTTTATTACGTCAACACAATAATGTGCTTTTAAAATAGTTCCACTTAAATATCATCGATGGTTAAATGCATTCATGACCATAACACAGAGGAACATTCAAGTTCTAAACATTTGTTGTTAGCAGAATGGTACGGCAAACGTGAGTTGTTTCCTTCCTGATAGATAAGAGCTAATACTGTGAATAGGCTGCATTTATCTTTACAGCGCATACCCTGTCCATGAGTCGTACAACACTGTTCAGGTCGCTTGATGTTGGCGTGTTCATCCTGACGTTCCCTCGCCATCCCACCCAGTGCATGTTGCCCCTTCCCCTCCTCTCAGTGAAAGACCATCCAAGAAGAACCGCGTTGGGGAGGCCCTTTAAACATTGTAACGACTTCGGTATAAAGCGAACGGGTGAAGAACTGATGCCGTCATTAGCGAACACAAAGGAAACCAAGAAATGTAAGCAAGGATTTTGTACTCCGATACTTTTCAGAACAGGAAGTGCGATGTATTTTTAATGAAGGGCGGATCGATTAAAGTGAAATTGATAGCTCACGTTTGAGTGATTCAATGGTATTATTCTTAATGCATAATTATGGTACTATAGGCGTAACATTGTTTCATTAGATAGGTGCACTGACATCATTTCAGTGGTCATTAATGTTTTGCTAAAACTGCCGGTCGGGACAAGTTTACGACGTTGCCTGAACTATTGCATTCATTATTCACGAATGCTAATTGTAGAATATTTGCTAACAGGAGGCCAACATTTAAGTTAGTAATGGTCATTAGTAGAAGCGTATACCAACATCAAACTTTGTGAAAGCCAGTCTACCACTGAGGGCAGTTGTAAGGGGTTTGAAGTATTTAGTTCACGACGGCAGAGCATATAAAATGTTTAATAGTTATAGTTCAATTAATAGTCAATTTAAGTTTATATATTAACAGCGATTTTTAGTAATTCGTTACATATTGACAAAAAATAATCAACAACATCAGTCAGTCATGTGTTGTGACATAACCTATCCTATGTCTGTTGTGAATTATCTCTTATTCTCGATAATTGCTGAATGATTACCCGTTCTAATCTAATTGTTATCCGAATTAAAAATTCAACTAGCCACACAAAACTGACCATAACAAAACATGCCGAACTATTTGTTTATGTACGATAATTGCACTTAGTTTCACTATTATGGCCCTCAACACCTGTGTAAAAGTACGAAATTTCTTGACGTATCCTGGGTGACTTCTTCCTTAGGCTTGAGCCGAATGCATGAGACCGGCATTGTGGCATAATTAAATGCATGTAATTAACTATTGTTCAAGTTGTGCAATATATATATATCTGTTTTGATCATGGAATGTAAAATTTTTTTTGGACATTCGTCCACTGTTATTATTATTATCCTCAAATAAAGGAATATAAAAATATGCTTTGCATTCGTGATCATACAATTTTCATTAATAATAATTAATTATGCATGTATAATTACATTATTTAATACATGCAGTATATCCTTTTCTTATTTTCCTCGTGATTCCATCATCCAATCACTATATCCCACTTGTCCAACTTCCTTTGGTGCAGCACCCCTCTTACCCAGCGAAGTCTTCCACGGCTAAGTGTGATGTGTTCCCGTGTAGGAGCGTGTATGTGTTTGTGTTTAGGTGTGTATGAGCGTGTGTATGTGTGAGTGTATATGTGTGTTTGAGTGAGGGTGGTTTGTATTTGAGTGTGTGCGATTTGGTAGGGGGGTGAGGGTGAGGGAGTTAGATTAAGACCTAAACCTCCTCGTTTCCGGTCTTTTGTGTAGTGGGATTTGATATAAACAAATCAAGCCGTTGCATGACGTGTATGTCATAATGCTTCTTTTTTCTGCCGGCATCGTGGAATGAGGTGAGTTGATGGAAAGAAGTCGAGCAAATGCAAAGGGATCGGGAGGCATCGACAGAATTAATTTCGGGGCGTGGGAAGAAGGAAATGAGAAATTTCAACAATAGCGGTTTTGGCAAATTCAATGCATTGAAACAACCGTGGTCATTGTTTTAATTTGCTGCATGTGGATGTTTTGCTGATTCCAACATCCCACTCCCCCCTGAAGTTCACTTCCATGCCACTCTCATGGGTGGAAGAGTGCACTGCTGGTTGATTATTGCAGACTGCTGACTATTTTTTAAAACCTAGGCTGCTAGTTGATTAGTATGGACTGATAACTATCGATTAGGGAAGACAAGCCTGATGACTCTCACTGACATTAGTATGACTTACTGAACATAATTGGAAGAAGGTGGAGTTACGACTATCACTTGCGTCACACGGGGCGCCGAACAACAATAAGGGTTACTTGGGCAGCTGTCTTTCACAGGAAGCTGACGGACTACTGTTTATCCCTGAGTGTAGTCATTTCTGATGTCACTGAAAGTAGTCTGTGAACCCGACAATCACTAACTTCATTTTTCTCGCGTTTTCAAAAAGAACACGACTGTTTGTTTCACTGTGAACAGTCCAACACATTCTTAAAACGAATATTCATAATCTGTTTCTTCATTATTGGAGGAAAAAAACGTCGCACTGAATAAAGCGAATGATTAAGTCGTCGATTTTGTGTGTCTAGTATTTTATTATTCGAATACAGAATTACATCAGCATTCCAAAACCTTGGTCAGCATTGACCACAGCCGCAGCTAATACCTATACATCGCCGAGCAAATTCAGCCCTGCTGGCTATTACGTCTGCATCTTTCTGCACTTCCTGTCACACCCCATCCCTAGTCCGTGTCACCCAGTATTGTCTCCAGTTCTTGCCACCTCCCCAGTGCAGGTCACCCAGCATTTACACTAACTCCGGCAAACACTTCCTGTCCCCCACCAAGCCCCATCCTCCTGTTTGCTTCACCCAGAACTCTCCCCTACTCATGTCTGCTAGGTCCGTTCCCCACCTCCCCTATCCTTCAGTCGGGGTCATTTACCAGGGACATAAAACTTTTGCCTACTTAACCAGTATCACACCGACCCCATTATAATTCTGAGTCGCATAGCGTTTCTGACTAACTCCCGCTCATGTTCAACAGTTAAAGTTTTTTTTCTTCTTGGTTCAGATGACTATGTCTTTGACCATAGGCTGGGAGCATACTCCGCATAAACTGACTTGCGAACAGATGACGGAGAGCGATGAAACAGATCAGTAATATTGTTATCACAAAAATGTGGATTTAATTTTACCACAGCTGATAAAATGAAGACAGCGTCAGCAGTTAGCGCAACCAAACGCAACTGAAATGAAGTCATGCCAATAATTTCGACGAGGTTATTGAGTTTATGTTCAGAACTCAGTCCGTTAATAAAGCACACATGTTCATTCGGGAAGAATTTGTGTGCTCAAAAGATAGATGCCTGTTGAAATTATGAAATATGATTTAGTCATCCCAACATTGTGCTGGTGTGATAGCAATTTCCCCTGTAGCACCGCAGTCTGCCGGCCGGTATCGTACAGAGGACTCCCACTGCTTTCGGGGGCATCATGCTGGCACATTGATTATTTTGACTAGTTGTTTCCTGCCGAGTATATACAAAAAGTGTCCGCTGGAGGGGTTGTAATATGTTTTGTCAAATACTCAACGGTGTTCATAACTCAAACTTCAATTCAAAATTTTACAGTTATGATACTATAGAAATAAAGATGACATGATCTCAATTCCCCTCCAATACCCAAAAAATCATCACACGCACCCCATGCAAAAAAAAAATATGTACAATATACTTGTCACGGAACAATGTTTCAGCGGAATACAAGGAATCGTTTTTCTAAGTTTCAACTTCTCTTTTTGTGTCGGCCTGATGATTCCTCACGGATACTACGGTAGTCAGCTGACAGTCCACATATTCCTTATTGCAATGGAGCATTAAAATGTGTGTTCTTTTTCCTGCATCCAACCTCACCCATCATTGTCCCGGCCTTATACCTAAATCCATTCCTAAGTCTCAGTCACCAAGGACTGTTTTCCACTTCTAACAACTAACACTCATCAATATCTCGCCCCATCCCTCAGTCCGGGTCATCCAGGTCAATACATTTCGTCATCCGAATATATTTTTTTCCCTCGCTTCCCAAGCGCCCTGATTGATGGCCCTCTAACGTTACTTTCGATGATGGCCAAAATGAAATAAATGGCATACGGAATTAGCCCTTAAATTTGAGCTCCTGCAGGAGAACTGTTCGATTTATGTTTGAGGGACGCCTTAGGACATTAAATTCTGGTCATTAACTAGGAAATAATGAAAGTTCATTACCGAATCGGCGTGCTAAAAGATCGCCGCAGGAGATTGGTATGTGCTCAGGTTGCACGTGACTTCGTTTGCCAAACTGCAACGAGTAAACTCGAATTGAAAAAGGTAAATTCACAGCAATTTTGAAAGTTATAATTAAATGCGTGCTGTGAATCCGTTAATAGGGAGGAAATACAACTTTTATTACTTGAGATTATCATGAACTCTTGTCATGCCCGACAAGCAATTCGTAAACACGTTGAATTATCTAATCCCCCAACTACATGCTCAACCCCGTCAACTACCTCCGTAAACCCCTGATGGTCCCCTGCTTCATATGTAACTCCCCGATCCTCGTATGCGACTATGACAGGTGAAAGTGTATCCCACTCTATGGTGTGTTTCTGCCGTTCATTTCTCTGTCGGCCACGTATAATCCTCAGAGCAGTGTATATGACTCTTAGGTCGTTCAGTTGTCAGAGAACAAAGACTCTCAGGTCATGCAGTTGTTAGACAACAACAAAAAATAACCTGATTTTTTTTTTAATGTGTCAACATCAAATGTATTTGCGTCTGATCTGTTAATGTCCAGCTAGCAGGCATTGCTGAAGTATTTTCAGTGGTTTATTCGTGAAGCCTTTGAATGGTTGGATCTCGATGAGATGATTTGATTACAAAATATGCATTTAATATCAATTTAAATTTGACCAACTTATGGATGCCTACCATTGTAAATCACTAATTACTGGCACTAGGGAGAGGTTGCTGTGTTGCATTACTGGCTTTGAAGCTCCCACTGAAACTCAGGATTGGGGCGCGATATGTGTGCCGAATCACATTTTTCGAGTCTTTGTATACATTGGGCGTGCTTTCTGGTAAAATGAAGAGATTCCTTTTTGGTACTTGGACACTCATTCACGGCTCATGAGACATTCATTTTGAGATGTGTAGTAGCAATATACTAATTCTTGCAGGCAACCACTCCCAGAAAGCTTGCATCTAGTCTTCTGCCCGGAAGCTGTCCCTCGCAGGAAAGCATCCCGTCATGGAAAAGCCTCATTACCCAAGATGAGTCTGTCTCGGCTAGAGCGGCGAGACGCCTCTTTTGGAAGAGACGCCTTCGTGGGGCGGTTGGTATACGCCTTCCAGGGTAATGCTTTCTTGGGAGGGGACGCCTCCTTGGGAATTAATGCAACCGCTGCGGGAAGAGCCACTTTCTGAGAGGGGGAATCGTCACGAGAAAGAACCCCTTCCTCCCATGAATATGTCCCACTATGTGGAGCATCTCATCGAAGGACGGTAGTCCATTCCTCCCAAGATGTCCCACTATCGCAAGAAGGCGTCCCCCACGTTTCCTCACAATAAATTGTCTACTGTGTGATAGGCGTCAGAAACTAGAAAGTCATCCCGAGTAGAAGACATGTCGTCCCTCGAAGACCCCTCAATCATGATGGTGTCTCTTTCCAGGAAGGCGTCTCCTCCAGATAGGTGGTCACGCCAACGAATGTCTCTCTTCCCATGAAGGCTTCTACTCACATAATTACGTACCCCTCATGAAACTATTATTTTCTGACACGTTTTTTCTCTGAAGGCATTCTCAACCGTGGAGAGGTCCTGTCTCTGAGAACGCACTCCCTCACATGAATAAATGCCTTAGTTGACCTCTAGAAGTGAATAAGGCGTCATATCCCAGTCCATTTCCAGAATTGAGTTCTTTCAAGGACTGCCACCAGATGTTCTTCAGTATCCTTATTCCGTAGTCTTGCATTCGGTGTTCGGCTAGGGGACGGCCTTGTTCTGTCACGTCAACGTAGGATATGCGACAGGGGAAGAAATTGCGCCGGAACAGAGTAAACAGAGGGTTTGACTGGGACACATGCCCATCAAAAAGAGCTTTGAGATGGAGAGGCAACGAATAGGCAAACGGAACATAATGGTATGAAGTTTGCTTTGATTGATTTCAGAGGACATTAATGAAACCCCCTACACAATATATGTGATCAATTAGGAGAACCATCTTGCAACGACGCGACGAATTGAACCTTTGTTTTGCCTCTCGTCCTCGCACTGTCTCAAGTTTCAACGCTGTGCCTCGCTCTCCAGCGTCATGCACGTAGCCATTTCCGCAGGCCAGCCACACCAGCTGGCCATTCCGATATTGATAAGCGGAAGTTGGCCATCACAGGAGGCGCTGGTAGGTCAGAGGGTTGAGAGACTGAAATATTGCTGTCGACGGACCAGCCATCGCCTAATAACCGTCACTTCTGTACTTTGTGAGTGAGATTTAGTTGTGAGACTCGGGTTCCAGGAACTAGGCCAGGTTTGTGCAGAAACGCAGGCAAAAATATCCATTGTTTTATGAGCTCCTGATTACTGTGTTTCAACAATATAAAAGTCGTTGCAACAGTTTTCCAATCATAACCAGGCAATAGTCAATAAATTTCCTAAGTCATTTTCAACCGTCTTCTAGGGAGCCATCTTATCGAGTTCCAACAATTGTCCATTCTTCTCACCACCTCCGACTAATGTCGATAGTCATTCCTGCTCGCCAGAAGAAAGGTAAATGGCGTATTGTGTTGGCGTATTCTGTCATTATTGACCACAGCGACACCTGGACCAGTTGTCCTCCAACACAGCTCGTCTGTTAGTGCTCAAGTCGACCAGCCTAAACATTGCACGCAAAGTTTGAGGGCAGAGAAAAATGAGGATTGTGAACTGTTGAGGTTGAGTTGAAATCGATGAGCATTTGTTTACAGGTCAGACTTTTGCAGAAAATAAAATAATTCGATGTGAACGCCAGCTGGTTTTCAACGACGGGAGAATGTTTCTTGATTTTAAACTGGTGTCGGTCATACGAGATGACTGACTGATGAAAGTAGGTAACAATAATTATATAGGCTTCCACTTTACCCCATATCCAACGCTGCCGCTGCTTCTTCTAGCCGTCATAACTTGATTCTCTTTCATTCATAGAGCTTCGTTGGAGGAGAGTCCCTTACTGCACCTCATTCTTCACACTCCACCATATCCTGGCCCTCATCCTAATCCTACCATCATCAAAGTTTATTGTTCGTCAAAAACTACTCAATTAATAACATTTCAGGTTATTCCAAACATGAAGTAAAACAGCACAGAGCGTTTCAAGTGTCCAAATCATCTCGAAGGTTCGCCAATATCCCTGCCTGGCGCACATTATGGTGCACAAAGTACTAATTTATGAAGGTGCTCGCACGTTGCCTGGCATTTCGGTAAATACAGTACTTCCACAGCGTTATATGGGGCACATACGAATGAACAGTAACGTTGCAACATTTTGATCTCCGTCTGACACGCTCTGCTCCCAAAGAGGGTATCCACTTCCATCTACGCTGCTAATGATGTGCGAAATGTATTACGTAATGTTTATGGAGGTATTATCGATATTATAAGGTACCGGTAGGCAAAGACCGTTCATTACTCTCCACTGTTGCTCATTGGTAAGATATTAAGCATTTTGAAAACGACTAGACCAGCTTGTGACTTTGAGTATTAAAAGAAGTATGTTGGACCCATATAGACGGGAGCCCAGCGTTCGCGCTAAAATTAGTCCCGCACACGCGCACTATCGCCACTTCAGTTCACCTCACTGTCATGGCCGGACTCTGTCATAACCGCTAAAAATCTTTCATACCACGTGCTCTCTACCTAACGATGATGCAGCCCACACGCATTTTCCACCACTTCAAAATCTTCCACTGTCATATCTGCCACTGTCATTACACCGAAACAGGCGTACCAACCTAACAGTTATCACTTTAATGAAACTTCAATATAAAAACGCAAAAAAACGGCATTACGTACCCTACAAAAATACGTGTGTTTACCCCGCGGGTTAGAAATACGTACTTTTGCCCCGCGGGTTAGAAACACGTACCCTAGGTTAGGTTAGGTTGGGCAAAAATAGTTTCATTAAAGTGATAACCGGTTAAATGGTACGACTGGTGACTGATTCTGACGTGGGCTGAAACAGATTTTCGCCTTAACGTCACTGGCAGATATGACAGTGGCTGGTGTGACTGAGGAACGCTACGAATGTTCGCTGTTAAAAAATGGTACCGTAGGTAGGTAGTCGGAACAACTTGGGGCTGATAAGGCAGTTGGCGGAGATGGTAGGGGTTGATCTGACGTTAGCTATAAAAGAATTTAGCGCCAGGGATAGCGACCCATATAGACTATCGTAACTTGCGACTGTGAAAACCATGCATTTGGCGGCACGATCCACCCCTGCCAATATTTCGTTTGGTTCCTGTCCGATGAGAGCAGACAAAAATTCAGGTACTATAATATGATTAATACTATTTGGTGGCGATTGAAACCATCATAACGATATCGAAAAAAAATCTTTCCGAGAGGGCGAACCTGGCTAGCACTCACCACTCCGCAGTCTGAACACTGAATCAAGCAAATAATCACTTCCGACACCACGGCATGAAGCAGATATTCACTCCCGACACCACTGCATCAAGCAGATATTCACTCCAGAGGCCAGTGCATCAAGCAGATATTCACTCTCGAGGCCAGTGCATCCAGCAGATATTCATTCCCGACACCACCGCATCAAACAGATATTCACTCCCAACACGTGTACATCAAACAGATATTCACTCCCGAGACCTCTCTTGCACCCGGAACATTCGAACAGCTTTTGATTACAACATAAACAGAGCTGATCAACAACTTATCTCCAATTGGGCATTGTTTTGTCAAAGGTTTCGTGCCTAAACTGAGTCGATTGGATCTTCTTGTGCTAGATGTAATCATCGAAACTATGACTTTTCTTGTGGGTGTTGATCTTAAAAAGTTTTGGTTATTACATGGAGTCGCAAAACTCCATAGGAAGAACGCGGCTACCCTGCCAGGGCGTCATTGTCGCCGCCAAAGTGCTAGATCATCAGAGTGGCCGATACCCTGACAGCCCGTCAATGTCACCGCTATTCTTCCTGGGCCTAGGTTATTGCCACCTTACCAGAGGGTCAGCGTTGTTGCTACCCCGTCAGGGCGTCACACTCGTCGCATCAGTATTATGACGTCAGTTTCGTCGGTAACCTGATAGGCCCTCAGGGAATCTAGTACGTTGAAAGCCGTAAGGGTAGCCGCCGACCAGGGTGCCAGGGTTCCTACCGATTTTTTTCATGGAATTATGCCAATCGTCGAGCCTAAACTTCCGTATAGTTTGTGCCTTCCTCAATATTCTCAAAATATTGTATATTATTCACAAGCACACAATAATATACCTGTCGAGGAGATGAATAACTGACAATGTTGATTAACAGAATTACGAAGTGCAATACATATTATTTTTTTATCATGATATTTGAAGTTACGTTTATCTGTCATTTCCTTAAGAGATGTGAGTTCAGTGAATCCTTTTAAACTAGTCAACCAGTTTACCGAGTTGAATAGTGAAATATATGTTTATTTGGTATTGGTCAGTTACACTTTATAATGTGTAGTATTATGTCCATACTGATGAGCATTGTCACAATTTTTTTAAGTACAGGGTGACACATAACATCAAGGCTGTAAATTTTTCATCACCTCTCTTTATCACGTAGGTACATTTGTGAGTAGTATATCTATCACGGAAACGGTAATTTTGACCGGTCTACGGGAATTTGCACATACCATTTCAGCGACGCGAAGGCAGTCGACGCCACGGCGGGAAACGCGAAGGCGTGAGGCATGAAGGAACGGAGGTTCCTTTGCTGAATAAGAGGTACTCATGGTAGCGTATTTAAATAGTTTTATCAGAAGTAATTGCAAAAATCATTGGATTACCTTTGCGTTTAGCAACTGCAAAAAAGTTGTCGGTAACGCCGGCGTCTGCACTGAAATGAACTGTTCCAACGTTTAATTTGCCGTCAAAATATTTTCACTCGACTTGTTGATGGTACTCGTAATTTGCATACAAAAAGGGCTCGTGGCCAAGCCAATTGCCACGTATTGGCATTGGTATTGGTTTGGAACGGTTCAAATAACGGGAGATTGAGGACAATAGGACGCATATTCTTGACTGGTTGTTCGGGTTGCAATTGTTGACAACACCATTTATCGCCATCGCCAGTTGTGACCAGCAACAGTTAATTACCATCATGAGTTGATGACAGCACCAGGTGTGTGCAGCACTACTTTGTCACCATCACCCCCTGTTGCCAGCACCAGTTCTTGCTAGAGCACAACTTTAACCATCAGTAGGCCTTTATCGCTATTGCAATTAAACTTATGGCAACGATGGGAGTCTGGACCTGTTTTTCCCGTTGGGAAAGAACAGAAGAATGGGATTGGACTCGGTCTCAGTGAGAAGATAAAACGATATCATTGTTATGAGGGACCTTTTATGTAACTTTCGCAGAGGAACGATGTGGTATGTGGACGTATCCCTGTTCTCTCGGGATGACAGTGGAATGATGCTAGGAATGACAATGAAGTTGGAGTGCGTTTCAGCTGTTTGTCTGATCAACCTCATCGGCTGGGCGCCTCGCATTGTAGGTCTGGCTTAATCCAAGGACTCGAGTTCCCCTATTCTGCATAGGACCTGAGTTATCCAGGACAGCCGAGAACCAGAGTCCCATATTAACCCAGCATTCCAGCGTCATTCAGATGCCCCGATTCGACCAGAGGCTGTGAGTCAGCCTTTGGGCTTCATTTGAGCAGCAGTCTCTGTATGCAAAAATCCCTCTCTGCCGAAATATCGTCTCCATTGCGAGTAATCCTGTAACGGCTGTCCCACGCCTGGAAAAGGGGAGGATAGAGCGGTGTTTATATCGTTAGAATAACCCATGATTTACTCCAGACATGGACTTTGCTTCATCTGATTTTGGTTTTTGTTGCCAGCAGAGGCATCATTAGAAGGTTAGTCCACACCGTAATACTGACGCTACTGGTCGAAAGATGTAGAAAATGAACAGTTAACACTTCTTTGGATGGATAGCATTGGATA
>SDVV010009368.1:0-16738 GCA_016164225.1 Gammarus roeselii
CAAGCACCCTCTGAGCGACACTGATGAAGCACTAGCTGTGTTTGTTTGCTAATAGCGAGGCTTGAGAGTGGAGCGAGCACCCTCTGAGCGACACTGATGAAGCACTAGCTGTGTTTGTTTGCTAATAGCGAGGCTTGAGAGTGGAGCAAGCACCCTCTGAGCGACACTGATGAAGCACTAGCTGTGTTTGTTTGCTAATAGCGAGGCTTGCAAACCTATGCATGGAACTTTGCATATCAAATAATATGCCATGGAAACAAGTATCCAAAGAAAACAAAGTAAATAGGATAATTTTGTTCATGTTCCAAGATCACAAGTGCCTATGGCATGACGCTCGTGCTCCACTCATGATAGTCATACGTAGACTCCAAACAATGATCACTATAGGAAGCATATGACAGAAAATCGATGAAGATCTTCTAAATAATTTGGGAAAACAATTTATACAAGTCTATACAGCGATTTAATAAAAAACAATTTATGTACACTTCCTACAGCAAGGTATATTGAGCGATGAACTATACCAATATAAATACTACGGATGACGTCTATGTCCTCCAATTAATGATTCCAATTGAGCCCCAGTCTACTAGTAGCCTGGGGTGTTATATGGCATTGCAATGATTGATTTATGCCATTCTTCAGAGGAGTCTCAGTCTACTAGCAGCCTGTGGTGTTATTTGGCTTTACAATGATTGGTTTATGTCGTTTTTCAGAAGAGCCTCAGTCTACTAGCAGCCTGTGGTGTTATTTGGCTTTACAATGATTGGTTTATGTCATTCTTCAGAGGAGTGAAAGAGGACGGAAGGAGTTATACTAGTAAATTACAGTATCTGAAGATCACACACAGATGCAATAATTTAGACGTTGTTTAAGATTTCTTGATGAATTGACTCCTGAGTGTCTGTCTGCGCACGCGTGACGGTTCATCTTTTAGTAGAGAATCGGCTGCGTGTTTTTCCCCGCAAGAACGTGACGACAATATCGACTGAAGCGACATTTATCGACGAACGAGTGGTATCGACTTCCCATACACTGTCGGGTGTTGGGCTAGGTGCCCGCATCCCTAGGCATCAATCGGTCGCCTGCTGTTCGAAGCAATGATGTGTTGTCATCATCGGACACTCATGCAGGCCACGCTTGTTGGATGCGATGCTGTGGGTTTATTATTGGACACAAAGGCACCAATAGTTTATCGCGGTGTTACAGGCCCATATTGGGCCCGTTCATATCAATGTTGGGCTGGTGCGCTCATAATTTTTAATTTATTTCACGTAGATTGGAAGTAAAGTGCAGTGAACCGCATTTCAAGATGCAGGATGTGTATTGAGATTGGAATGGTAACGGTTTGCTGAAGGATCCCTCCTTAATAAATATGTGAGTGATTGGTCCTAGAGTCTAGGCAGACACAGCATGGAGCTATTGCCGGTCCGACGTTGGAACATGACTGGCCAATGTTATTTAGAAGCTGGTACGACAATATTCAACCCAGAGGAGCTTCGATTCAGCCCTGGACCGAGGTACTAAATGCTAGAGATAGGAGCAGCCGATGCCCAACCTCGAAACCGAAACAATAACAAACAGGTGACGTACTGGAGATGATCAGCCTACAGCGGAATACGATGTTGGGAAGATATTGATACTATGCTAACTCAGTCGTACACAGTCGTATGTGGAAGTTTGTCGACGTTGACCCGTCGTGCCAATCTTTGATGGAATGTTACTGCACTAGGAATATTCTTCTATATTTTCCACTCTCTGCATTATCAGAACTTTTTCCCGGTAGAATCGAGAGGCTGTAGGAGGAATGATGATATAGGTGTTCAAATGGTTGAGGCGGGCGTCAAGGAATAAATCATTGTTTCGTCTCCTGGCAAATACGGTCCCCTATTGGCGTCTTGGGATAAATAATTGGGCCGTCTCCAGGCATACACGGTCTTCTTGGGTCATCGAGTTCTAGATCATTGAGCTGGCTCCCGGCAAACACGGCCCTCTGGTGGCGTCAAGGAACAGATCATAAGGTCACAATCAGGTAAGCACGGTCACCTGGCGTTGTCAAGGAATAATTTATCATTGGGTCGTCTTCATGCAAATACGTCTCCTGGTGGCGTCTTGGAGTAACTCATTGGAACGGCTCCAGACCAGTACGGTCAGCTTGCGGCATCAAGGAATATATCATTACCTCATCACCAGGCAAACATGAATCTTTACTGGTTTCACGAGGAGTGAAGCGCCTCCAGGAATACGCGGTCATTGATGACTGCTTGGAATAAATCAATCGTCTGTCTTCAGGCCCATTCGGTGTCTTGGTGGCTTGTAGATCATTAGGCCGCATGCAGGCTGTAAATAAACATGAATCAAATTACAATAATTGGAAGACGAAGGAATGGAGAAGTGACATAGAGTTGTATAAGTTCGCAGATACATGGTGAATTTTCTTACTTTCAAGCTATCACGCGGGTTGTTCGATGCTACCATAGAGCGACAGTTGTGAATAGCCTATGCATAGCGAGGGTGAGGACAGTGAAGGTTTGAAGACACAGTCAAAAGAGTTCAGCAGAGATGGCAAACTTTGTTTAGGGGGGTGGACTGACTGGTCGAATAATTCGTCAAACTTATATTTAATATTTTGGCGGATCACCTGGTGGCGTCCGATGTTATTTAGGTTGCAGCGACGGCCATCTCTACACATCTTCTGACTATTTACACCAGAACTAAGCCGACTCCACCTCACGACCACATTATACAGTGTCCCACCAACTCAAAATTACTCAACAATACCAAGCCTTGAACTTTGTTGGTTATTGATTTGTAACGGGCATGCAAGTAGTGCGATACATTTTAGTGGGTATGAATCTGGGTGATAGTTCTTGTTTTGTAGCGCCACGCAGGCTCGTTGTTCACACCGTCCAGCTTCTTCCTCCCAGACACGAAAACAAAACCCTAACTCAGTGAACGATCTTCGTAGATTTATATTGTTACTGTAGCGGGGTGAATTCAGTATTCCAATGTATGTTGGAAAACAATTTCACCGTGTTTAGTAAAATCTCACAACCTAGTGTTTTGTGGCATCCAAGGCTATGAGATCAGTAAGGGGTTGCTTCCCGCCCTTCGAGGTTTTCCTTTTCGTTGATGGATGAGTACAATTTTGTTTTCATCCGATGGAATGGTATCCAGGCCTGTTATGATGGAAACGGTGTCCTTTATATTTTTATATTTTGCACTCCTATTTCATAAATATCTCTTATTCCCTTCAATGTTCTATTTTTATAGTTTGCACACCTATTTCATAAATATCTCCTCTCCCCTTGAATGTGCAAATAAGGAACACCGATGAATTGAAGCAGGTTGTGTCTTTTTCATGTGCATTGGAAACCTTCGAAAGTACTTGTTTGGATCCACAGCATGAGCCACTGGCTGTCTCGAACACTCGTGCCTCTTCACTCTCAGTTGATATGGTACCGTTAATTGATAACTACAACCCGTGTTCAGCCAATCTGGTCGACTGTGCGGTTCCTACTTCATTTGGCCCTCCCGGCTGTCAGAATCACATCCTGTAGGATCCGCTCTTCTGCACCCGTCAGGAGACATGCTCCTGCTATTATTTCCCTCGAGACTTTGCCACACAAAGGAAGCCCGCTGGGTTACGCAAATTCTTTGTTCCTAAGCCACCTACTTATTTATTTACTGAAAGCATTAAATCCGACAAGTAAGGCAATTCAACTCCCAAAAACTCTACCAATGAACTCCATTGCAGCCCAAAAAAATTGTTCTAATACAAACAGGATCTTAATTTTCTTAACAAACGCCAAATGTATTTGCGCTAAAAATATAGTATTAAAATTTAATTTTTTTAGGCAATGATGTTTTGAATAAAATCCATATTATTTGAGTGAATACTCAATTTGCGTCCAAATAAAGAGTCGCAGAATATAACCTAACTCCAACCAAGATGTTCACTGAAGACCTGCACAAACGGACAGTGACGGAGGCTGCTACAGCGCACTCGTCAGCAGCCGTCAAAGGGAATTCCTGCATCAAGTACAGAATCTTGGAAGAGCATATTAAGGGAGTATCTGAAGGAACTGGTAAGAAAGCGGCGACAGAAATCAGCGAGGAAAAAGATTAACCTTTTTTGTGGAAAGCTTTATCTAATGAACCCAGATCTGAAGGCTCCAGATCAAGTGAATGGGTTATATTCCAAAACTGAGTATTTTTTGTCATTTGATGCATTGAAACATATTGGGTTTACTCTTCTTATTCTATTTAATCAATTATAAGTTGAAAAGTAATGAATTTGTGAATTTAATGAGCGTTTAAAGTGTTAAAATCTGTATGAGCATATGAAGAAACATAGTTTGTGTTTCAATAGTGGTTGTGATATTAAGGTCCCAACAGAACCCGACCTATACCTTTATTTGCACACTGCTATACTGACGAATATAAAATCAAAAGGAACTTATCCATTATACGTGACGTACTCAAGAAAACCCCTACCTCATGGACAACATATATCGTGATGCAACATCTTAAGTTCGGATTCCTTGCTGCAGTCCGCCTCAACTAAATGAACAAGCCGGAAGCACGGAATACTTGTCAAGGCGTTGGCTATTTCTGAGCTAGACCTCAGCCGAGGCTTCACAATTTCTGCACTGTTTTCTATTGTCGGTCCCGAGAATGTCGTGGACAGGAGGTAATATCTCTGAAAGCGGTACGGCTCTTATTTGTTCGTTAGACAAAACTCCGCAGAGATGAAAGGACCGAAGCTGAACGATGGGCGTGCAGGAGAACAATAGGAATACTCGAAAATATAATATCTGTATCACTTTATAACGCCGTCTAGTTTCAACCAAGTAGTGGAGTTGTCTCGTTGTCGGGAATGATGTGGGCGAGTTGACCGGCGTTGTTAGTGACGATATTCAATTTTGAATGAACAGGACTTGGCCTCTGATGGAGAAATGTCTGAAATGAGACATTAACTCAGCTTGAAACTTAACAAAGAGCCGTAATCATACCGCGCCTGGCAGATGTATGCACTAGCGACAAAAAATGGTGAGTGTTTTTATGTATACAGCAAAAAATATTCTTCAGCTCTTAGCCAGACGCGATTCAGATGATTACTGGGGGCTTCACGTCCGGGTTAGGTCTAACTTTAAACGCTTAGAGAAAAGTTATCCTGTATAATGATCTGAATTTGCAATCGAATAGCTTTATTTTCCCAACAGTACATTCACTGTTATTGTGCTAGAGATATCCCTATATTTATTATAAAGACGAATTCTCAATATCTTTCCGACTTCAAAAAATACACGTATAAAACATTTTTTTAATCAAACTGTGGCCACCTAGGCACCCACGCAGCATAGTTCATAAAATTATTAGAAATATAAATTTAATTATTTATTTTCAAGATTTGCAACTATCTTTACAGCTTTTTGCCAACGAGTTCGTGTAAAGGTGAGACAAATTTACAAGACGTCTAATTTATAGAAACCCACAATGTATAATGCCATGGCTAGTTCGTTTTGGGAAAGTGCTTATCGTGTTCAAAGTAATGATGTTATCATTAAAATATAAGATATAAGCCAAAACAACTTTGGTGAGGCAAAGGCCTCTACAGACAGTGTCAATTCAACAAATTATTTTGATCCGATTTACAATTTTAACCTTTATTCCGGTTACCTTTTCTTATTGCGAGGATTCACTCGGAAATATGGCCATAGAATACACGAATTTATTTGGTCCTGGGTCCCCAGAGCTGTGTTTATAAGCTTTAATACCACATTGGTTTACGACCTACAAATATACTCTATTTATGCTGCATCAGCGTCCCTAGCTCGCATTATATGGGAATCTGGAGGAATAGACTGCACACGGAACGCCATTCCTACTGACCACTGTCTCTCGAAAACAAAACTTCAAAACTCTTGTGGTAAAAAGTGCGCTTAATCAAATTATTTAGTTGATTTGTTTGATAGTGTAGGTTAGTACATGTATATCCAGAAACAACCGATTCGTCGTATTTTTGGCCGTTACAACATACCATACACCACAATACAGAACACCACCAATTCCCAATCCACCCAACCTTTCAGTTCACGCCTCACCTGCAATTGTCGCCGTTGGTTGTCGTAAATCCCGCATTGCATAAATTCTACATAAACCAGACCATCTTTTATAGCGTACTGCAATGAAATAAAATGATGTGCCAACTTTACAATAAGGCTATCAAACTTTCCTCCTTCAACCTATATACGTAGGCCTCTCCAACGACTGTTACCGATGGTTCCCATAAATTCCATTTGTATCTTCACAAATGTCGGTTGAAGAGCTTCTAAGTTATCCTGTTATTTGCGATGAGAAAACTTTTCCCGTGTGAATGACAGGAGCAAAGGAAAAACGCTGGTGGGGTTCGGAAGTGGGCCATTGATGGCAGCAATGAAGGGAGACCACTGGTCGGGTCGGATTCTGGCCGTTGATGGCAGCAATAAAGGGAGACCGTTGGTGGTCCAGAAGCTGGCGGTCGATGGCAGTAATGCAGGGAGACCGCTGGTGGGGCCGGACGTGGGCCGTTGATGGCAGCAATGAAGGGAGACCGCTGGCCGGGCCGGATACTGGCTGTTGATGACAGCAATGAGAGAGAATGTTGGTGTGCCGGATGCCGGCTATTGATGGCAACAATAATGAGAAACCACTGGTGGGGCCAGAGGCGGACCGTTGATGTCTGCAATGAAGAGAGACCTCTCCAACGAGCCGATAAGATAGAGCGATTTGGTGCATAGGTGCATCGTAACAAGGTGGCGCAGAGCCAAAGACGAGCAGTAATTTTGCGGAACGGCTCCATTCAACCGATCATTGGAACATTTACGATTTTTTGCGCACTTCAAACAAGCGGTATTGGGCCAGCAATGAAGCGCTTGCGTGGCTCAGGCAGCCATCGTTGACAGTACGTTATATTATTGTTCCAAGCAATGCTATTTGTTAGTACATTGAATATTTTATTCTTCTATAATATGATCCGCGATACTAATTTAAATAACACACTTGTATCGTTCGGCAACGACAACGTAGTTCAATTATAATAGGTCACTGGTCAAACGTTCAGCAAAGTTTCTCCTCCACCCGTTGGGGTATCGGACATAACAGACATATATAAGTGTGAAATAAAAGGTTTTGAAATATTAGGGCTGCAAAAATTATTCTTACATGAACATCTATTTACACAAGCAATAAGTCATTGGACGTGTATTTGATGTTATGAGAAGGAATTCGAGTCGGTAAACTCTGAAAATTTGATTACAATATTTTTGCTTCTACAGTAGGCGTACCACCACAATGGTCACGGTAGCTTAAGCGTTACACGGACTCGTTATCATTTCTTAGCATCGTGAATGGACCTGCACACCAAAAACTAATAGAGGGCAGACTACAAGGGATAGAGCCTATTGTATAGTTGTTCAAGACTCTCTTACTGGATGGTGATGGCGTCTGTGCTGGCGTAGCCAAACTCGCACGCCTTCAAATGAAAAAAGAAGACGTGAACAGTGCTAAACGTATCAAGACAGAGGCTTCGAACAAGTGTTGAATTCCTATGTATGAAGACAAAAAAATAAAGCCAAAGTACAGTAATATCTTGGACGAAGGAAATATATCTTCGAGCTATCATTTGCTTGCTGCTGCTAGTGTGTTCGATCATGGGCCGGTGTAACCGTTGGACCGTTCACATCTGGGCATGACAAATACAACGTCAGTAACTGTCATATCCCTACGTCAGTCTCAAGTCTAGACGTGTAGCTTAATAGGAGGCTTCATATACGTAACGGTCGCATATAGCAATAAACCCTTCTCAAGTTAGGTATGCAAGAAATGAGGTTGTCCCTTCGTCCTCATGTCATGTCACAAGCAAGTTAATAGGATTGATAAAGTACGATGGAGCTCGAAACATCTTAGACTACTGTGACGTCAGGAGTTAGGCATGCGACGAACAAAGAAAGTTCCTTCGCGCTGCTTGTAGGACACCACATTGTAATTAGTAACATAGTTAAGAGACAGGTTAAAACAACTCAAATTGATTGAACATGAACCCAGGCAGGACGGCCTGGTGGCGACCTGTGGGCAAACGCACAAGTGTCTGTGCGTGATGTGTATGTGTGATACTGTATGGGTCAGCAGCCATAGGACGTGGATCAGGAAGGCCAGTGAGTATTGCTTGAGAGCTGAACCCGGATGGTTCTTCAGGTGAACTCACCCACACTCGTACCACAATCCTAATCTGTTCTTTAATTCGCATGAAGATAACTTCATATTATCTTAGAAGTCTTCTTCTAACTATATCGTCACGTATTGAAGTAACTCATTCGTTTTGTTCTGTATAAAAAAAAAAATCCATGCAGATAATAATTACACATCATACACAAACAGTATGGCAATCTTCTTAAAAAGAACAATTGAATGAAGATGTACACAACAATTCATAAACACATGTAATGATAATCTAAGATTATCAAAACATAATATGTAACATAATTGATTTATCAAAGCGTGGAACTACATAAATGGGACCGTGTATGAACGTCGGCATAGTACTTCTGACTTCAATAGTTGAACAAAAACAATACTAAAACAGGCCAATATCTGCTATTCAATGTTGTTGCGACTGAAAATGTTCGACTTCATATCCTAATGATGTAATGTAAGATTATGTGTTCCAAAAACAATATGAATTCACGTCATAATGATTGGAATTTCTGTCAAAAATTGAAATAGCAGAACCATATTCCCACTTAAATTATCATACTAATCAGGATGCAATTTCAGCCATTTTCTTTTTTTATTGTGAGCGTGGCTTCCTTGTGTGTTCCTTGCCTAGAAGAGGGTGGGAGAGCGCCAAGGTGGATCCCCCACTTTCCAAGGTCATGAGGCGGGTGTCGCCCGGGTGTGTGATGGTGCCTGGAAGTGGGGACCTGTGTTCCACACGGTTCTGTGCTTGCAAAACCCAGAGGAAACTCAGAGGAAGCCCAGATAAGAAGTCTTATTGGTCGCAAGCCCAAAGAGGTGAGCCATTCGCAACAAAGTTTCCGGCAAGCCCAGAGGTGGAGCCTAGGTAGGAGCCTGGTCCCAGAGGCCAATCCCAAAGAAGACGCCCAGAGAAAGCGCTTGATTTTATACTTTATATTTATATTGATTTTATATATACAGCTTGGGTGGGCACTCGACATCGCTCACATAAAAGTGATTATTTTATCCCTATTTATTAAAAACCAACAACATTTGTTCAATTATCTATCTTGGTTTAAAGGACCCTCATCCTGAAATGAAGCGACGACACATTTGAATTTTCCCCAATGATGTGACCGAAACCAAGGGAAATTATCGCTATCGAACTGAGGAAGGACAAATTTCTGTGCATGAAGTAAATTCAGTCCTTATTGCTGACAATACTGTCTATTTATTAAATTTAATCAATTAGATTACATCTGCTTGGTAGGCTGGGTTAATGCACATTTAAAAGGAGAACACTCTTATATTTGGTAGGAGCCAGGTGTATGTAAAAGATTGTTACGCAAACTCTAAATCAGTATTTATAAGAAACCAAAGAATGGAATATTCATAAATTGATTCTTATTCTTTTGAATTTAAATTTCAAATAAATTTGGTTGTACTACTCGATTCACTCTACTGCAGATAATCTCTTTGTATACCAGATAAATTTCGATTTAAATATTAAAAAGTGCTGCTAGGTATCTGTAACAAGGCTTCAATGTTATTTCGTCGTGAACAATAATTTTTATGAGACTGCTCTACTCAGCTATATTTCACAATAGACCGAAAAATTTCCTTACTGTCGCTGTCGTTCAAGACAGCGGCAGTCAGGAAAATTTTGAATTGTCGGTTGGCAAAGTCGCAGATATCACTTGCATGATAGATGCAGAAAAAATATCATCTAAATATATATCAATATTAGCCCCGTAACTTCTACGCTAATTCTATGTCAGACAGAGTTCCGTGCAAGAAAACCCCGAAAAATAAACTACATTTTGTTTCTAGCTTGTTCCAACTTTCTCAAACGCCCTCAATGTTAAACAGACCTCTCGATTTTATGTGAGTAAATAAACCTCATGGCTAGAACAGTAATTGGAATGACCAATATTGACGAATGGGAATTATTTGCTTTCGATTCATCCGCGAGACCGTCCAATGATAATTTATTTTGATAAAAATACACACAAAATTGCCTTTAGTTTCTAAATTTATAATGGGATATCAAAAAGAATTTGATGGTGATATAAAATATTATCCTACATGCACAAGCCACAGTAGTTCAATGTCAAAATGTTAACGTCCATGTCAGTCTATTCCAGTACTATTGTTCCTTTCCGTTCCGTTCATCTCCAAATTACCCAGTTGCTACACTCATATTCGCATTCCTAATACCCCAGCTGATCCATTCTTATTCCCATCTCCCAGCTGATCCACTATTATCCCCATCTTGTATCTGTCTCCGTCATTTTTGAGATCATGACTTGTCAAACAAGTAATTCCAGTCGTAATTGATTTTCAGCTGGCCCTACTCCCGGCCCCGGGGAGGGTGGGGGTCATAGGCAGCGAGTCAGATGCTTGGGGGAACAAGGCTGGGTATACTGTATACGCTCGATCTATACATTTAGGTATTTACATATATTTCAAGTGTGCCGTGTTATCAGTTTTAGTCGTAAAAAAACTATCAATTCATATAAGTTAGTTCTTCTTGAATTGCTTCGTTTATGGGACATACAGTACGTTTTATTATTGGGCTCCATTATAATTAATGTCCATTTACTGAATTACTTCTTCTCTCCCGGAAACATCTTTCATCGGATCTGTAGCCGCCAATATACAGGTACAGATTGAGACGCAGAAAAGGGGGTGAACGACCAGTACCAAAACTTAGCCCTGTAGTTCTGTAGGTTCCAGACAGGAACCCTCAACACACTTCGGTCCAGAAATGAGGCCAGAGATCAGTGTCCGCACCAGAGTCCAAATGCGTTCATTAGTTTACTCCTGTTAAGTCGTAATTGTCGGTCCCTACCCCACCCAGGAACATCCAGTTACTATGCGAAATGCCATGGGCGGGAAGTGGATCAGGACAGCGTCAAAACTCATCCAATCAAAATATTCTTACATTTGCCTTTCCACTGCACGATCTTTCGTTACCTGCTCACTGATGTCTCTCTTCTCTAAAGCCGGCTTTACGGCACCCACCCTCCTAAGAGCAATCTTGGCCTAGGCTTACAACCACTCACCTCCCCTCTTTTGTGTCCGAACCCCCTAGGAATACGGAAATCTTCTCCTTCCACCTTCATCCTTTCCATCTCCATTTTAATTTGAACATCGTCATTAATGTCATATCCCTCCACGTCACTCCGGTCATGGCTATTGAACAATAAATTTCGAAAAAAGTCAACCTTATTCTCTCTTTTGTTCTCGTTTACTTCACTTCAGTCGAACCGAGGACAGTTTGGACAGTTTACCTCTAAATCCATTTGCCTCTTTACTTCCATACCTAAGGTTCCACAGCTCAAACACTGTTCATTACCCTCAGATACTGTTTAGTGCCCCGAACACTTTACACCCTTCATTCATTCTAAATTGAACATCAGGTTCAACTAGTCTAGTTTTTTCGTTCCGAGAGCACAGGAATTTAAAGCACTGATGTTCATTCGATATTTATGCGTTTTGTCGTCATTCCCCAAACGTTGTACAACTTTACATTTTCCCATATTAACTCACAGCTTCCTTCTTTCCCACACTTTGTCACACAATGATAATTACATGAAAAACTTCTCCTCCGAATCTGCCACGAGTGCAGTATCATTCTGAAACAGCAACGGCCCCGAAGGTCAACACCGCTATTTTTTTTCTCCCTGACCTTCCTGACCACTGCCACCTTGTTGAGATTAAACAGAAAGGAAGACCTAACGAAACTTAGTCTTAGTACCACTATCTTTAGGAAGCAAGCATGCACCTGGCTCATTCCCGTTTCACAATTTTTTATACCGACATAGCAGCTCTGGACCGCTCGAAATATATTTGCACTCACTCTATGCAAGAGCAACAACCACCATTCGATCATATCGTGGTTATTTTCCAGATCCTTGTGGGCACAGAGGCTCAACAGATTTTTTCCATTCGCATAGTACTTCTTGTCTCACTTCAAATATCTGATTGGCATACCGCTGTCACATCACTGTATCTAACCAATCGCACAATACGTACAATTGTCCAATCCTCTTGCTGAGCACTCTCCCGTTCAACTTACCCACCACACACAATTAACTGGTTCCTCAAGCGTTGCTGTATGCATTATTATCTCCTCTGCCCATATACAACTGAACAATGCAAGCAGTGCGACACTCAATCGCCCCACGCCCGACTTATAACACAGATTAACTAGCCTCACCTATTTTTCGACAACCGAAACTCCACCCTCTTTATACACTCAATTGCAACGCCCGTGAAACCAAGCGCTTTCCTTGCTTTCTTTCTTTCTTTCTTTCTCTTTCTCCAGACCAGGGATCCAGTGCACCACCACCCCCAGCAACAAAGCTAGTCCATGTGACATTCTGAACTTTTACGATTCCTTAAAATACTCACCCCACCTATTTTTTACATAACATCTCTTCAACAACAATCGGCAGTTTACATTATTCTCCATCTCCTTCTTTCTAATCTCTCCCTTCCTCTTTCTCTTCACCCCTTTCCAGAAAATATTATAATTTTTATTCCAATTATCTCTCAACCACGCTCCCACTTAGCATCAAGGTTCCAAGCTGCTCTCATCACCGCATGTGTCAGCGATTTTTTTTATCTCAATATATTTTCAAAAGCCACTCCTCAAAAGCTCTTCTCATCTGCACCACCCCATTTGAAACTCATCGTTCAACAGCTCGATACCTGCGGCATTTCCTGCTTTCATCACCTCCAACTCCACTTGGACCTCTTCGTTAGTAATGCCATCAACAATTCTTGGTCGCAGAGCCGGCATCAGTGAGCGACCACACACATCAACAGTCAGCTTCTCTGATGTCTTGAACAATCGAAAATCCTGATTACACTCAGCCCACTTTTTCTGTACATCAACGCTCTCCATCAACCACCGAATATTTAAATATTTCACCACTTTTTCCTTCGCCGTTCTCCCCTCCCTCGTCCTCATCACCTCATTCAGGAACATATTCTTCATTTTCTCTGATTTTTTTTGCCGAGTCAACTTTCCCACCTATCATCAGCGTCCCTATTTGCTCTACTCACCACATGCTTCACATTATTTTTCGTCCATCTATAGTGAAGTCGTAAGCCAGGATATATTCAAGTAAAAATGTTCGTTGAAGGTGCAGTCCAAAAACACAGAACTTCCACAAAAAACGGCAGAAGTAAATCAACTGGTTATTAAAAAGATTCAAGAAGACCCTACTCCTTCCATTCGACAAATTACTGCAAGCCAATTGCGCAGCTCATAAAAAAATTCTTGACCTACTGACAACGAAACTGCATGAATGCTACAAGTGCCATGAGCTTCGTTAAACTCAGATAAGTCATTGTTTGTCATTTTTGTTCCTTGGAATCAGATTGTGACTTTGATCCCCATCAAATAATTTTCACTGACGAGAAGTGATTTTTTGCTTAGGCCTCATCCTTATCTAATAAATAATCTCTTCTTGAGTGTTGATAACCCTCATCAATATGAAAAATGGGTGATGAAGCTGTTCAGCGAATTACCAAAGAAGAAGTCAACCGAGCTGTCGTGAGCTTCAGCCGTAGAGCAGCTGAACATTGCACAATCAATTTGAGAGCTCATTTTGAAGAAGAGTTTGAGTTGAACGCAGGATTTTCCATACTAAAAAATATAAAACATATATCTGTTTAACTGACAACCTCAAGCGTAATTAAACTCTTTCATTAAGTTGCCTTTATGAGCAAGTAGATAAATATGTTTGGCAGTAGATGAATTTTCTCGTGCACCCAAAGTATACTATTTTTAGCAAAAGTCAAGAAAAAAATTAAACGTGAGTATTTTAAATATAACAATACTGATGCCTTCACGTTTTTTGACGTTGTCACTTCAGCAACCTAAGAAGAGTATTTTCCTAAAGTAAGATAACTCGATGGGCAGCTTGCTGGGTCAAATAAAATTTAAAGAGTTCATGACTGCTGACTGCATCATCCAAGACAAACTCAGGAGTTATAACTCACCAGGTTTGTTTTCATATTTTACCACATCCTGTAAAATCCCCCAACGACAGCTACTGTTTGCCATTCTATCATTTCGCTCCAAGGCAAACAAGGGCTCAGTGCCGCCCAAGGAAAAACTTCAACTGTTTGATACTCTGATCGACACTATAATCCCTGAATTTGCAATCATCAGAAGCACTGCTGCTGATATCAATCGGAAACCGTGCTCAAGAGACTTCTCTCCAGTTTCCTTGCTGTAACAGACGGTGGCTATTGATGTTATTGCAGGCAGCGGTACCAGCAGCATTACTAAAGTACTGCTGCTGGTACCAGTACTTTAGTAGCTTAACAATGTGAATTGAAGCCTCCTTTCAATAAGTTTCTTGAACAGTGTCCAGTGATTGACACGATCGAATGCTTTTTTAGCATCCAAAAAACAAAGGTACATAGGTGACCCCCCACTGACAAAGTAATTAATCGTCTGCTTTAATGTGAAGATAGCCATTTCCGTCCCATGCTGAGGCTTGAACCCAAATTGGTTGGGCGTTGTTTCCAGACAGTCGCTAAGCCTGTTCTGGATAACTATTTCTAGTACCTTTGATGCAGCAGTAGCAATTGATATTGGTCTGTAGTTATCTTTATCAGTCGCACATTTTGTCTTCGATTTTATGATGGGTTTTACAACAACATCCATTAGCAGCTTTGGAAGGTAGTTATGTTTAAGACAGCCAGTGGAGGAAATAGACATGACATGAAGAAGTTGAACAGGACCATACTTGAATACTTCCGCACTTACACCATCCTTTCCCACAGCTTTGCCATTTATCAATTTCCTGACAGCGGTCCTAAGTTCCCACATATAAATATCATCATAATCATCATCACTATCCCGATTGAGGGCCTCGTTAACAAAAAACGAGTCAGTGTCGTTGTTGACACTGTTCATGATACCATGAAAATGGTCGCGCCACATATCAGCAATATTTCTCGGACCTACTATGCCATGAACAGATTGAGAAACAGAGCCATCTTTCGGTTTGATTTTTAATTTCTTTCCAAAAATCAATCATCCGCCCAGTAACCATTTTTTCTGACAGACTAGCTGCATGTAAATCATCCTCGTGTTTCTTACAATAGCGCAGTGCGTATTTACAGGCATTACTTGATCCATTCTTTTCATTGTACAATAAGCCTGCTCGGGGTTGGCCAGCATCACGCCATCGGAGGTAGGCTGCTTTGCTTGCCTCGTGTAAGTCAGCCACATGCCTGTTTCACCCTGGTGTCCTGTGTCTTTCCCTTGGCGTTCGCTCTCCATATGCTGCTCTGCCAGCCATCTGAGCCGCATCACATATACACTCGTAGAGCTAGTCTAACTTATCTCTGTCAGCATGAATCCGTAGCAGCTCTGGTGGCAAGCTCCCAAGCTGATTGATAAGTACTGAACAGAATACATTGGTCTTAGCTCTATCATTGAATTGCCAGTTAATGGACTGTGTGGCTGTATCCCCATTAACCATTACAGGGAGTGTACGTAATGAGAGCTCTGCATGAAGCGGCAAGTGATCAGACAGAGGCGTGTAGTTCCCCACAAACACTTTGGTAATATTGTTGGCTATTGCGGGGGTAAGGGCTAAGTGATCTAACCATTTTACTGTTCTCCCGTTGTGATTAACATGAGTGCGTGTATCCCGGGGTAGCAGTGACACGTCCATAAAATCTAGTTCATTATCTGCCAGAAGAATCTGCCACTCATTAAATGTGCGGCTGCCTGGGTGGCAATTAAAATCCCCCATAACACATACATGATCATGTCTTGAACCGCGAAAGATTGACTCTAATTTCCCATTATACACAGTTACTAATTGCACATTATGTTGAGCTGCATAAGACAAATACACATTTATAAATAGAATAGACATAACCTCTAAATTCGGAGATAATCCAAGTATCCTATCATCATTGTACTGCTCAATTTTCACAAATGGACTCACTCTATCAGACCACAGGAAGGTTAGTCCACCAAACGGGCGTCCTCTAAGTATATTTTCCTCTGAATTAATTGAAGATATGGAGAAGGAATGGACGTTGCCATCTCTTGATACTGTAGACTAATTGGGAGCTCGTGCTTGAACAGCCATGTCTCCTGCAACGCACATTTATCATTATTTGTACACAGCTGTTTCACAACGCTTTCTGCACTGTTAAACCCATTACAGTTAAAGGTGACCAGACGGAGATCTCTTAGAGAAGTTCGCATTTGGTTTGAAGATAATCGTTTTCCTGATTTTATTTGGAGGGCTCCAAGCTTTTTTTGCTCTCGTAGAACTTCCGGATGCGAGCGCCTGCAGGCCACATATCCGGTGATTTGAGGCGCTTAACTTCCAGGTAGCTTGCACTGACTCTGAAGGCACTAAACTTGCCGAGACGGTCGAGCTTCTCTACTGTGTAGCTGCCATCTCCGGTTAGTCTCTTTATCTCACTCACAATCTGTTCACGAGTGATGTCCCCAAAGATTGACACATATATG
>SDVV010009369.1:0-16737 GCA_016164225.1 Gammarus roeselii
AGCTCCGTAGAGTACAGTTGGGACAACAACACCCTCATACAGCCCTCTCTTTGCTTCCATCCCCAACGTCCTACAGCTCATTACACTCTTCAGTGCACCCAACACTTTACATCCCTCCTTCAACTCGCGCCTTCACTTCAGTTTCCACTAGTTCAGTTTTCTCCACATGGGAGCCCAGATACTTAAAACACTGAACTTCCTCCAAGAGCTCACCATTTAGGGTGACACTAATTTTGCTCGCATCGACAGTCCTCGAGCATCTCATTACTTTACTCTTACCCACGTTCACTCGAAGCTTCCTCCTCTCACACACTCTACCAAACTCAGATACTAGCCTACATAGCTTCTCCTCCGAATCCGCAACAAGGGCCGTATCATCAGCAAATAGCAACTTGCTCAACTGCCAACTCCGTCCATTCGCTTCCAAGAGTTCCAAGCCACGACCCAGCACATCAGTAGGAGGAATTAAACAATTGCTCGGAGCGACATCTATAGGATGATACTTTCGAAGTATATAATTTATCGCGATGCCATGCTAAATTAAAAATTTATAACTGGATCACTGCATTTGAAAAATACCGTTATAACGGTTGAATGATGGGGCAGGCCACCTCACGCTTATATAAGGAAGTTGGGGGGTTCAGCCGGCAGACGGCCGAGTGTGACCTGGTACCTGGAAGACATTAAGACCGATAGGCGCAAGACGCCAATCGCCGCATAGCGGACAAAAATGTATTTTTCCTAAAAACTCGAGGACAGTCGAGGAATTTAAAAGTTTCGAGATTCCCGAGCAAGGTCAAAGACACAAAGGTCTAAATCGGTCAAAAACTATGTTCAACGGATATCAAGATTCGTAAAAACGTCTCTGTAATGTTTTCTCGTCAGGATTCATTCTAACAAAACCAGAAGCGCAATGCAAAACCATATGGCTCTTACGAGTGGAAGAGAAATGAGTAACAGCATCATGTGCACTGGAGTCTTAGCAGCAAGTGAAGTTGGATTAGATGAGAGTAACTAAACTTTCTGTGTACTGGAGTCACAGCAGCAAGTGACGGAGGATTAGATGAGAGTAACTCAAATTTCTGTGCAGTGGAGTCTCAGCAGAAAGTGTACGGGGATTAGATGAGAGTAACTAAACTTTCTGTATACTGGAGTCTCAGCAGCAAGTGAAGGTGGATTAGATGAGAGTAACTAAACTTTCTGTGTACTGGAGTCTCAGCAGCAAGTGAAGGTGGATTAGATGAGAGTAACTCACATTTCTGTGCAGTGGAGTCTCAGCAGAAAGTTTAAGGGGATTAGATAAGAGTAACTAAACTTTCGGTGCACTGGAGTCTCAGCAGCAAGTGAAGGTGGATTAGATGAGAGTAACGAAGCCTTCTGTGCACTGGAGTCAATATCTTCCTGGCACAGGACGGTAAGTGTAGGTAACCTATTAAAATAACATTCGAGGATAGAAAAACACATGAAAATATTATGCAAAATTTTACTCTTTATTATAACTGCTTTATACAACATATTAAAAACTCACTAACACACCGCCGCTCTTCCAGAGATCCTTAGCATTCGTCTTGACCAGTGTTGCCGTGCACCACGACAAGGCCAAGACCGGCGTGCATTGCAGTCGGAGACAATCTGGAAGGCTGGTATCCCTGACGCTGCCACGAAAGGCACCAGATACTGATGGGTCTTGGCACGCGGCCAGCGCCTCGCGAGCTAAGTCAGCTGCATTGCATAACAAAGTCGGTAGGGCTATAACACTGCAATGAAATGCACGTCTACGTGAGCGCACTAATGCAACATGCCCAGCTCCATATCAATCATAGTAGAACGAACATCACTACAAACACTATAATCGATAACATGATTAACTTCAATTTGCAATGAGCTAAATAGTTTACTTTGAGAACGCGACCCTTCTGCCTGAGAGCTAGAAGATGATACAAACAGGATCATATATCAATAACATTATATCATAATATCTATTTATGACGATGAGTTAGTATGGTATTCATAATGTGGAACAATGATTTAAAAAGTATACTTGTTGTCGTTTTCAATAATAACGAGGTATTACAGCTCGAAGTATTCATACTGAAGTTGAACAGAGTTATAGCAATGTGACTAGTAGAAGGAAGGCTGCCATCTGGGGCACGAGCCCAGTAAGCGTCTTGGTTAACACAGCAGCCTACCGACCGTAAGATGGAGTAGAGTAACCAGGATTGTCAGCGGAGCCAACCATTAAGCGGTATTTCATGTGATGGCCTAGAAATTCATTTCAAATACCTATTTGAGTTTCAGTTTTGAAAGCTGAAAAAATGAAATTTGAATGAAACTATTGTAACTACATTCATGACTCAATACAATCTTAAGATTCAAGAGGTACTGCCGAAAACGATTTACAGATAGCAGTTCGTTTGTGATAGATTGACTTGCTTTTTTACGCATCAGATGGCATTAAATTAAAAGATCCCTCTCCGCCGAAGCTCAGATGAGAGCCTTTGCGGACACAAAATCAATAGTTACATGTCTTGACACGTTGCACTGCCGACTGAAACCGTCGCAGCTTTGAATATAGGTGAAAGCAGCGTCAATTATTTTCTAGGCAGCAGGTTCATAAGATTGGATTAGTGAGACATGGCTTTTTAGTGCACTGGAGTCAATGTCCTTCTGGCACCGAAGCATCAAAGCAGCAGCCAGGGCTGCATCAAATCATCTTCCGTCTACGGAATTGCTTTGACTCACGGCATGCTTGTAGAGGTCCCCAAATTACCCAAAATTAATCCTAATAACACTATATGCATGACATGTACATCTCAATCATCATTTGCTATTAAACATGTCATGCGCATATAGTGTTATTAGGATTATTGTAGGGTCAATTGGGGACCTTCACATACTCGGGTCACTACAGCCCGTTCATAAGCAAGATTAGATTTGAGCGACAGGGATTTCTAGCGCGTCAATGTCCTTCGCGCATCATAACCAAGTAAAGCCGAATGCAACAACAGGAGTGATCGAAAGCTATTGTGGCATACTTTATACGGAAATGTAAACTAGATCCAAGAGTTTCGATGGCAAAAATAAGAGGTAGGGGCTTGCAACAACGTAAAAAAATAAGACCTACACTTGCAGCTGTTGCCGAGAACTGTAATTTAACAAGATATGGTGAATAGCTTTCATAAGCAGAATGACCAACGCAACAAATCAATTAAATACAATTGAAATTATAACGTTTAAATTTCAGGAAATCTCCAAACTGATTCAAAAATTAATTGTAATTACATCACACTGCTTCCAAACAGACCAATATGAGTGACTCTTGATAGCAGTAGCCTAGATACTGGACAGGGTTGCGCATTCAACGTGAGGTACGGTTACACGTAGACCAAGATCTTGAAGTCATATTGCGGTTCTTAATTTAAAAAAGGCTAAAGAAAATCGGTTCCAGGCTGACCAAATTTTGTAGCGTTGAACTCTATTGCAACACAACTAAATGATTCCAAATTTAGTCAATAAACAGCAAATCTACCGCCTCAAAGTAAACGGAGCTTTGGTATTAAATATGGTCCTCTGTCTCCGGTTCTTCACATTCATTGTAATTACTCGGACAATACTTGCAGCCTTTGAGCCGGTGGCCATACGGGCGCTGAATTAGAATTCGACTTGAAGAGGGAGAATATCAGGCGTAAAATAACGTTCATATTCCTCCCACAGGCATTTGTTAGGTTCACGGAGCGCACGGAGTCACTGCCTAAAGGAGGGAAGGAGGGAGGTTACCGTCCCTTCTTACTTCTCTCCAGACTCCCCTTTTCTTCACCCTTCACTATCTCTCTTTTTACTCCATTTCGACTTTACTTGGCTTTCAAATACCTCATTTCTATCTAAGCGTTTCATTGATATCTAACACCCTCTTGCCAATAACCTTCACAATTCTCGTTGCCCACTGTCATTAAATCTTCTCCTTCGGGCGCTACTAATAGCCAAGTTGCATGTATACTTTGGTGCAACCTTCTTCAACGACTTCCTATTTCTTCGTCCGTTGTTGATTAAACATAGCCCGAATCCCTTTTTATACTTCATACAGTGTGTTCTTCTAATACTTCGTACCACAAATGCAGCGCGCAATCATGATAACTTTTATTGATTCTATATTCAAGTGAGAAGCTAGCGTTGATATTTGGGCGAAGCCGATAGCTCCAGTCCTTTACTGTACATTTTCTCTTATTGACTGTATAGATAAGATTGGCACATGACCTTAATACTAGTTTGGTATAGTTAGATTAGATTAAGGGGCTCATCTCCAACGATTAGATTTGAATAAGGGGCTCTCCCAGAGGGAGCGAAGTCCATTTATTCTGATAGGTTTGACCTCTAGTGTATGTGAAAACAATAACTTCATCGCAATTAATATTATTTAGAATTTATGACTGTGGTACGTTTTCATCCTAGTGCAAAGAGTAATTCGTAACTTTCGTCAATTCATAGTCGAAATAATAAAATTATACATAGCTCACTAAATATATCACTTCTGTGATCATTATTTTATATACCAAAGAGCATGGTGGGGTCGAAAAATTGTTTTGTTTGTACTGGTGTTTAATATTTACACTGGTTCGCATAGGGCGTCATGTTTACCCAAAGCGATTAGTTTTTCTCGGTATGCGAGGTCAGTGAGTAGGCTTTTAGAGTGAAAGGGTGCTTAGGGGAAACTCGTCGAGCAGTGCACTTCATCAGTAAGTGTTACACGCTGATAGCAACTTTGTGGCCCAAAGGACATCGTTGCGTGAACGGTTCCACGTCTATGTTCGTTTGATAGATGCGAGATATCCGTGTGTCCTGTGCACAGGTGGTTGATGAATATTTGCTCTCCTGTTGCAGAGACCAAATTGGTTTACAGTGAAAGTGGGTCTAAGACCAGGCTGCGTTATGTCTCCCTAGTTGTTCAATCTCTACATGGATGGAGTGGTCAGGGAGGTGAACGTGAGTGTATTGAGTCGTGGCTTGGAGCTGTAGGAAACGAATGGGTGGAGTTGGCAGTTCAGCCAGTTACTGTTTGCGAATGATACGGCATTGGTTGCGGATTAAGAGAAGCCGTGTAGGCTAGTATCGGAGTTTGGTAGAGTGTGAGAGAGGAGAAAGCTTTGAGTGAACGTGTATAAAAAGGGAGTAATAAGATGCTCGAGGAATGTCGATGAGAGCAGAATTAGTGTCCTCTTAATGGAGAGTTATTGGAGGGAGTTTGAGCAAGTGGAAACTGAAGTTATTAGATTAGAGTGGCGAGGCCTTATAGCGCGCGGGAGCCATCGTCCCTCTGGCGCCGAATGGCAATCCAACAAACAGTGCTGCATCATGTTAGTCTTCGTTTTCTTCTTTTAATGTTCGAGTTAGGTTTACTACTGCGCAAAATCAAAGTCCTTTACACGGCGAACGTCTATGATATGTACGGGTGCCACAGGAGGTACACGAACTCCTAAGATGCTGAGGCCATATGGTCCCAGCACTCCCCGGATGGCAGTAAGGAGGATTAACACTACTCACCCTGCTTCAGAGCCCCAAGGACTGTTAGGAGAGTTGTTAGGAAGGAGTCTGAGAAAAGTTTAGGAAAATATAAACTAAAAAATAAGATGCAAATGAGGCAAATAAAAGTAAGCAAATCAGAATGCGTGAGAAAAGGAGAGATAAAGAAGGGTGAAGAAGAGGGGAGTCAGAAGGGAAATAAGGGTGTTCACCCCTCCGGTTGGGATGTGACTGCGTGCAGCCCGTGAACCTAACAGATGCCTAAGAAGAGAGGAAACTGAAGTGAAGTGGCGAGTGAAGGAAGATTGTAATGTGTTAGGTGTACTGAAGTGTGTTATGAACTGTGGACGTTGGGGATGGGCGCAAAGCGAGAGCTGCATGAGGGTGTAGTTGTCGCAACTGTGATCTACGAAGCTGAGACTTGGGAGGGTGAGAGCAAAAGAGAGAAGAAGGTTGAATGTCATCGAGATGACATGTTTGAGGAGCATGGCTGGTGTGACGCTGAGAGACAAAATCAAATAAGAACGGGTATGGTGAAGGAGTTAGGGGACAGAATTGATCCGCATGTTCTGAGATGGTTCAGACACATGGTGAGGATGGATGAAGGGAGATTGGTGAAAAGGGCGTTGAAGGCAGAGACGAGTGGACGTAGGCCTAGAGGTACATCGAAGTTTGGAAAATCGGATGGTGTGGAGCAAGTGTTAGGAAGGAGCGACTTGAGTGTGGCGGTAGCGAGATAGCATGCTATGAATAGGCGTGAGTGTAGAATGTTTGTGAATGGATGTTTTTTGATGCTGCCCTGGTGCGATTTCCCGACCTTGGGATCTGGTTGAGACGGGATAGTCGTGAGCGAGGGGAGGAGCCCGGTCACCATGACGCGGCAGAGGTAACTCAGTCACACTGCCGGGCCCTGCTGCTGACACTGACCTCGGACCGCACTCATGACCCGGAGGGTGTGTTGAGGGGTTTTCCTGCCAGACCCTTTAACGCAAAAGGGCATAATTGTGTGTGTGTGAGGTGCACCTTGCCATCGGCCATCCCCCTTTCTGGGAGATTCGGCCTAGTGTCTGTATCTGTATCCTGTTGGAAAACATGGTTTCCCATTATCCAAGAGAGTGTTTAACTGAAAGCGTTTTCTATTCGCTTTATTGCTACCTATCGGCCCATCGGGATGTTACAAGTTAATGATAGGGAACAAAGCTCGGTAATGTATGGCAATAAATTGTTCTTGATGGGTGGAAGGCGGTTTGGCGAATGCGCCTGCACGTTCATTTCCCGTTTCAAGGAATCCAGCAGGCTTGGCCGACCTCGGACTTTGTAAAGAGGTCGTGTTGTAGTTTGCGCAGAACAGGATGAGTATAATGCAGAGTTTTGAGCTGAGTGAGAAGATGACGTATTTAAAGATACAGATACTAGACCGAAATCCCCCAGCAAGGGGTGTGGCCGACGGCAAGGCGCACCTCACTTTCTCTTACGCTCACATTCGCACATCTTAGCTCTTTTGCGAAAAAGAGTCCGGCCGGGAACCTAGCAACACACTTTCCGGGTTACGAGTGCGGTTCGAGGTCTGTGCCGCTTCATGATGACTGCGCCCCCCGCCCACGACCATCCCGTCTCACAATGATTTGCCTAGGGCGGGAACGCACATAAGGGCAGCGTCAAAACTCATCCGTTCACAATCATTCTCCACTCACGCCTATCCAGTGCACGCTCTCTTGCTACCTCCACACTCAGGTCTCTCCTTCCTAGCGCCTGCTTTACACTATTCATCCACCCAAACTTCGGTCTCCCTCTAGGCCTCCGTCCACTCGCCTCTACCTTCCACACTATTTTCACCAATCTCCCCTCATCCATACTCACCACGTGCCCGAACCATCTCAGAACACGCGAATCAACTCTGTCCACTAACTTCTATTTAGAGAAGCGATTTGTTTTGATAATAGAAATGGTTAATTTGAGGGCGTACAGCTCAGCAGAGAAAACAGAGGCTCCTTGAGGGAGGGTAGCCGAGTGTAACATTGCCACGTAAACAGCGGCAACTCCCACTCCGGCAACAGTTTTGGAGCAGCCGTGTATGTATGATGGAAATCTGGTTATTGTTCGTCGACAGTTCCTAGCAGTAGCTACATATTGGGGGATTAGTTTATTTGAGGTAAAGTTGTAAATCTAAGTTGACTGACGGGGGGGGGGGGTGATCATCCCCGTATATATATTATAAGAATCAGTATGCGTACTGATTCTGATAATAAAGAAGAGGATAAAAGCCTGATTGCCTTTCGAATGATGTCTTGTGCTTTCAGTAAGATGTCTGAAGGCCCACAAGTAGAGAAAGAGCAGGCCGATATTTTTTTTAGTTCCAAAGAGGCGTTCACCGGAATTAATGGTTCTGTGGTTGTAGGCTGAGTAGTTGATCAAGCTTCTTCTCTCGAAGTAGTATTGTTATGAGAGCACATCTCGTCAAAGAAGAAGCGGAAGTTCATTGGTTAGTACATTTAAGAATTCGATGAGAGTGGAACGGAAAGCGCCGTTTGTGATACGCACAGCGTTGTTTGCGACGATCGAAAAGAACTAAACTTTCGTTTTGGCAGCGGAATTGTAAACTACAGCTTCTTAGTAGTTTGGTAGAAAGAGAGGTCAATCTATGGGAAAAATAGCAGCGATCACTGGCTTGTTATAGCAGCCGCGGCGAAACTAGTCGGCGCCTGCGACTGCAGCTCCAGTAACAGATGTAATATTTACCTGGCATAAGCAGCTTACAAACGCAGCAAAAGCTGACCAGCAACATTCTGCGACTGGTTCAAACTGCATGATTCACGGTCAAGAGGCAATATACTACACACTGACAATGGTAGCACTTGACAGGAATGGTACCTAACCACTTTCGCGAGTTTAGATATGGCGGCCAAGAAAAGTTGTTCTTTCGGTTATGCTGTTTCTATTAGCCGTTGTTCGTACGGTTCTGCTGCTTCTATTCATTCCTTGACCGTTCCTAAACAGATTACAAACCCTTTGTGCAACAGTTATTAGCAAAGACTTTCCTGAGGTACCTTAGCGAACATACGCCCTCGTCGTCTTCTTCACAGGAACGGGCCGGTCACAACTACAAAAAGGATGCCACTGCTATGTGAAAATTAATTAGCACACATGTCGTTCAGACACTAACACTAATGTGGCTCAACACTAAAAAAAATGTCTATATACACTGGAACAAGGATTATACAAAAATGCGACCTAAAAAATCGTGGGTTAGGTTGCAAATGACATTAATCAAAATATCAATGAATACACAATACGAGACAAATACTTCGTTCTCATCAACTATCTATCCTAAATACTGCGGAGACTATTTACCCGTGAAAACAGTCACGAGCTTAGTGAAAGTTACAAAATTCAACGTGATTAGGCGTACAGTAAGAAAACATACAGATTTATTTTCTCTGACAAGCACATGCCGACATGGCTTAGTACCATATCTCCGTCCATGATGCCTTGGCGACTACACCAAGACTGAGGCACTTGGGTGGGATGGAAGGTCTATGATACACTATGTACAGAAAACAACGATGCTGAGCGAGGCCGCGCTAAGAGGGTAAGGCACAGCGGCAACGATGGAGTTGAACAGGCAACGTTGGGCAGTGTACCGCCTTGCAAGCCATCCCAAGCACTGCAGCACTATACAACGGCCACTGCTGCGAGTTGCTATCACTATTGCAAACTTTCATAGACAGCCGGCAGCGTCTATAAATCCAATACCTAGTGGTCGTGTTAAGGTCATGGTGGAGTGCTGCAATTGCCCTCCAGCGGCACAGAGCAACCGCTGCACGTTCACAAGTGCTCACCAGCCACTCCGAGCACTGCTCCCTCACCGCCAATGTTAGCGACTGCACGCCTCTACATGCCATAAATAATGGGCAGAGAAAGTTCTCACAAACACTACTGGGAGCATAAGCATTCTCACATTCCGTCCTAACCCTGCGACATTCTCACGACCAATTCTGGGCACAGGCTAAGACTGTCATTTGCAAACTCATACTAGCAATAATACTCATTGCATTATAGCGCAAGCAATTCGAAGTAGAGAACTGTGAGTAGATGTGGAATTCATGGTACGCGCAGAATATCCAAGATTGGAATAAAGTGACAAGGTTTCCTAGCGGCTAGCGCGATGAAGTCAATGTCCTTCGGCGCCGAACGTAAGGCCAGCCACTAGATTAGAGAGATTTGGTTTACTACTACGAGAAGTCAATGTCCCCAACGCTGTGTTATGTCGACGGCATGCACGGGCGAACTGTCCCAGCAGGGTACAATGTATAGAGCAAAAGGCTGCACGCGTGCCGAGCTTGTGCTCAACAATGCCACGCATTTTCATTTTGAAAACCTAATTCATTTCTCAGGTAATGAGTTAGGTTAGCATGACCCTCCCCCTGCCAATTTTAACACGATGTATGTAATGTGTTTCATGATCATTATTTTGTGTGGGTTCGCCAATATATTTTACATACACGAAAGTTTATATTCGATAAGGGTACTAGGCCGACGGCTAATTGCACTACACACTCGTCTCACTCACACTCAAACAAATTTATGTTTGCACTAAATAAATTGAAAGTTACTATTTCGGACTATAGAGCGGATATAAAGGAATTGCGAAATATGCTCCAGGTTGTACAGTTACGAAAACTCTACAAGAGTGATCATGCACGCTGTTCAGTTACAAAAAAACATGCCATATCGACACTGAAGCGCATCGCGTCAACTGGATACCTCACTCACTGCACACATTTCCTTCGCACCCACACACGCATTTACTGTGTTTCCTGTTTCCCTCACTGTGTTCGCGCTGCTCACTTTCAACTAACGTACTTAGGTGACAATACCCACGAGGGGTGCATTTTATTCTTCATGCTGGCAATTTCTAGGATTATTTACAAAGGTACTAACTACATAAATTATTATTTACTTAGGTAACGAAAAGCTTGATACACCAAACAGTAGGATTTCAAGAATTCTATACACGTACTGAATTGAACGTCCGCCCATATATTTCACAAATTTTCAACTTTATTGCTGCTTGTCTGGGTCACAAAATTATAGGTTCCAGATGAAGGAGAACAAAATCTCTCGGCGCTTATGAATTTCCGTAAAAAACACTCATCTTTTGGGAGGATATGTGCTAAACCAATTCCGCAAGAAGACTGCATGGAAGAACATCAATGTGAAGTGAGCCAACTATCTTTGTCTCAAAAAATCACGGTTGGGTAAAAAAAACGCATGGCTAATTGGATATGGTAACTATTTTACAATCCTATGTTAAGTATTATAGCAATAAGTGCATTCATGATAAGGTAGCTATCACAATAGTACTGTGGGGTTTCTTGAAATTGTTTCTTAGAAGCAGACCAAACTCGCTCGGCTATAAGATTGCTTAGGGAGACGAAGGTAGCTGACACTTCAGCTTGCGAAGTGTTGCAGTCAAAACAGAGCTGACTTGGCACGAGAGGACTGCTCATTGGCAAATCACTATCGTACTCGCACTTGGATGATGGCAAATAAGCTCCTAGCACAGAGATGATTGAAATATGCTCAAGGTCGTACATTGATAATGATACGGCAACCAAGGTCCCCACGTGCTTCGGCGCTGACATTACGCTCTAGCAAAACGTCACCTCATCTTCTACCCTACAGATTAAATTATTGTGACAAAGCTTTCTAGCACGTTTATTTACGCCATAATCAAACAAACTGTGACAAAGCTTTCTAGCACGTTTATTTACGCCATAATCAAACAAACAATGTTTCGTTATGGGAAGTGGACTGCAAGTAGAACATTCTCGAGATTGAATCAGTACAGTCAGAGAGGGTAGGTGAAGTTTCACTTACGATGCCTTGGCATAAGGCTTAACGGTTTCCAGTCAGAGATGAGGCAACAATTTAGGGCTTCGGGGCAGAGTCAGCGATAATGTCATAGCATCGACATTGTAACAGGTATCATTACCTGCAAACTAATTTTGATGCGAGCACGAGCTCGCCTGCTTGTGTCAGTAATGGTAGTCATCACTGTCAGCGTAGTCGGGGTAATCATCATCCACATCCATAGCGTCGACGGCAAGGTTGGTGAGAGTGGTGGAGAGGCTGGAGTGTTTGGATAGTGCTCCCCCCGCCTTGGTGGCAGCCCCCGCCTCGCTGCCTCCCTCTCCACCTCCCGCCAACACAGCCTCCAGGCCCGCAGATAGCTCGTCTTCGTCTCCGTACACCCTGCGAGACAAGAAGGTGGTCAGAACGGGGCCTGGCGCCTGTAGAACACTTGCTCTACATAACTAATGGTCGATAGTCAATTTGGACAGTTCAGCAAATTTGAGTTCTTTCTGAAATTTCACAGATACAAATACTAGGCCGAAATCCCCCAGCAAGACAGGTGGCCAACGGCAAGGCGCACCTTACACTCTCATACACTCACACTCGCACACTTTTGCTCTTTTGCGCAAAAGAATCCGGCCGGGGACCCCGCAACCCCCCCTCCGGGTCATGAGTGCGGTTCGAGGTCAGTGTCGGCAGCAGGGTCCGACAGCGTGACTGGTTTACCCCTGCCGCGTCATGATGACCGGGCCCCCGCCCACGACCATCCCGTCTCTCAACAATACGCATAGGGCGGGAAAGCACATCAGGGCAGCGTCAAAACTCATCCGTTCACTATCATTCTCCACTCACGCCTATCCAGTGCACGCTCTCTCGCTACCTCACACTCAGGTCTCTCCTTCCTAACGCCTGCTTCACACCATTAATCCAACCAAACTTCGGTCTCCCTCTAGGCCTACGTCCACTCGCCTCCGACTTCAACACCTTTTTCACCAATCTCCCTTCAGCCATCCTCACCATGTGCCCGAACCATCTCAGAACACGCGAATCAACTCTGTCCTCTAACTTCTCCACCATCCCCGTTCTGATGCGAACCACGTCGTTAGTGAACCTGTCTCTTAGCGACACTCCAGCCATGCTCCTCAAACATTTCATCTCGAAAATATTCAACCTTCTTCTCTCCTCTGCTCTCACCTCCCAAGTCTTAGCTTCGCACAGCACAGTTGGCACAACGACACTCTCATACAACCCTCTCTTTGCTTCCATCCCCAACCTCCTGCAGCTCATTACGCTCTTCAGTTTCTCCACATGGAAGCCCAGATATTTAAAACACTGAACTTCTTCCAACAACTCTCCATTTAAGAGGACACTAATTCTGCTCGCATCGGCAGTCCTCGAGCATCTCATTACTTTACTTTCACCCACGTTCGCTCGAAATTTCCTCTTCTCACACACTCTACCAAACTCAGACACTAGCTTACATAGCTTCTCCTCTGAATCCGCAACCAGGGCCGTATCATCCGCAAATAGCAACTAGCTCAGCTGTCAACTCCGCCCATTCGCTTCCAACAGCTCCAAGCCACGACCCAGCACACTCGCATCCACCTCTCTGACCACTCCATCCATATAGATATTGAACAGCCAGGGAGACAACACGCAACCTTGTCTTAGCCCCACTTTTACTGAGAACCAATCACTCACCTCGCTTCTCACTCAGACACATACTCGGCTGCCAACATTGAAACTCTGCACCTCTTTCAAAAAAAGTCCGCACACTCCATACAAACGCAACAAGCGCTTCCCTGTCAATCCTGTCGTATGCCTTTTCCAGATCCAAAAAGGCCCAGAACACGTCCTTACCCTTTGCAAGGTACTTCTCACAGATCTGTCTCACTGCAAAAGTCTGATCGGCGCACTCTCTACCACTCCTAAAACCACACTGTTCCTCTCCAATTGCGCAGTCCGTTCAGTCTCTAATCCTTTTGATCAGCACTCTCCCGTACAACATACCAACCACATTAACAGACTGATACCTCTCGAGTTGCAGCATGAATTTTCATCTCCTTTGCCCTTATACAGCGAAACAATGCAGGCACTGCGCAACTCAATTGGTACCACGCCTGCCACTAAACAGAAGTTCAGTAACCTCACCAATCATTCGACAATCGTTACTCCACTCTTTTTCAGGCACTCGGTCGCAACGCAATCTAAACCAGGGGCTTTGCATGCCTCTGTTTTGGATACTGGCATCCGAGCACCACCACCCACAGCAACAATGTCAGCCTCTCTGTCATCCTCGACATTCAACAGCTCATCAAAATACTCGGCCCACCTCTTCCGTACATCACCACTTACCAACAACAACTGGCCGTTTTCTTCTTTCACCCTTTCCTCCTTTCCGGTCTCTCTCTTTCTCACCCTCTTCACCTCTTTCCAAAACATCTTTCTGTTTTCCTCAAAATTCTGGCACAACCGTCTGCCCCACCTGGCATTAGCGTCCCTTTTGGCTCTCCTCACCACCCGCTTTACCTCGTTTTTTCTCTCTTTATAGCCTTCATATGCCAGCACCGACTTGGCCTGCAACCACTCCTCAAACGCTCCTCTTTTCCGTGCCACCGCCAGTTTAACCTCCTCATTCCACCTGTCGAAACCTTTCCTTCTGCACCCGGCCACACGGCGCGCACCACACACATTCTTTGCACATCTCAGCAACGCATCTCTTAACGTTTCCCATTCTTCCTCCACATCTCTCAGGTCCTGTCCTCTCACGTTGTCATTCTTCTCTCAACGCCTGTTGTAACTCAACTCTGCTTCTCACATTCAGTTCACTCACGTTCACTACCTCTCTCCCTCTTCCCACTCTTTTGTTGCCCTTCCACCTCTGTTCCACTTTTAATCTACCTTCCACCAGCAGATGGTCAGACACTCCTCCACCCTCCCCTCTCAACACCCGCACACCCAGGAGCCTCCCGATCACTCTCCTCGATATCAGCACAAAATCCATCAGCGCTCTCTCCACCACTGCACCACGGGCCATCCTTACCCACGTGTTCTTGTGGATATCTCGCTTCTTGAACAAACTGTTCCCGACCACCAGCTCCTGCTCCACACACAGACCTATCAGGTTTTCTCCACTGTCATTTCTACCGGGAACGCCATACCTTCCTATCACATTTTCCCCCACTGCATCTCCAACTCTCGCATTAAGGTCACCCAGTACAACTACATTGAATTGACCTCCAAAACTCTCAATACTCACTCAGGTCATGTTTTCAGAAAATGTCAAAAATTTGAAAATTAACGAGTTGGTTGAACCATCAACATGATGCGTTTGTTTTAGAATTATATAGTTTGCTTATGTTGGATTTAAAGTCAAATTGATACTCTGAAACGCTGTACATCAAATCAAACTATAAGCTCATGAGATGCTACACACTAGTGAAACTAACAATGGTTAGTTCAGAAAATGATAGATTAAGTCAGATTATTAAAGGTAAGTCTGAAAATTAAGTAAACGTAACATGGTTAAAATGTACTGAAAATGATTTACATGAATTGGGCACACACAAAAAAAATCACAGCAGCCACAATGAAATAACAGAAACCATCACTAAGGATTAAAACTCTAACAAGAAACCATTAAAAACGGACATTAGTGAACGGAAACAGATATCTAATGACATCGGAATTGACATGAAGGTAACTGCTTGCGGCTATCCGATGTGAATAAGCAGAGCGCAAGTGGAGGAATGCTTCCGTGGGGGCCCAGTGGATCAGTAGTAGAGGAGCTGGTGGAGGAGGCTGCAAGAGTGTCATTAGTTTAGGGATGATGGTTAGAGGCCCCCAGCCACGGCGGTGGGAGGAGCAAGCGGGGCAGCAGCTGTTAGGAGGGAAGGGGGAGGTGAAACACATTAGCGGGCCACACTCTACGCAAACACTGGCTAGCCCACCTGCCATCCACAGGGTCTTCACATACTCTCTTCTCCAATCCTGAAAGTAAAACAATGTATGCTGTAGCAACTTGCAGGCAGCGTGTTGCCTCACTCACGGTAACTTAGGACTACGGAATACGATCAGCATTAGGATTTTTTTTGTGTTGACTTTTAAGCGCACTTTACCCTTCAAAAGTCCCAGATGCTCGCAAAAGAGGAAAAGGCAAAGTAAAATTCCACCACGGCGAATATTTTGATATGCTATACACTATCAGAAAGGTCGCTCACTTGAACCTGATGTTAAGCAGAATATCCTCACAATACTACTGGTTTGATAGCTTGCTATGGTCAATCTTACAAGCAGTTCATATTAACCAGAATAGAATGAAGCGACTATGATGATTAGGAGTTAAGTGGGAGGGGAACATCCTGCAAATTGAAATTAGGAAGACTTGTTTGAGAGAACATGGCATCGGTATGAGCTGAGGGGCAGCCACGAGAACAGGATGATATGTGTCAGCAGTGCGGAGAGAATATTCTGCGAACAGAAGTTAAGAAGACTGAGAGGTAAAGGCAGCCATAAGAGCGTTCACCCCTGCCTGCGGTGCCACCCGTCACTCACATGTCGTCCTGCGGGTCCGCGCCGCCCTCCTCCGCCACCAGCAGCTCGTACTCTTCTGCTGCGTAGCGGTCCCAGTCCGATACCTGAAAGAACATTGCCCATGACTGTGTTGCAACGAACAATGCGTTATGTGTTTGACGACAAAAACACACGCGTTAACGGAATTTAGTTTTATGCGATGGTTCTAGTGCATGGTTTACAGATGCAGACGCAATGCCGAATCCCCCAGAAGGGGAGTGGCCGACGGCAAGGCACACCTCACACTTCTATCATAGACTCACCCATATACTTAACAGTAGCCCTGAAGTTTCAAAGACTCTGGTCGTGACCCAGCAACGCACTCTCCGGGACACGAGAGGAGTCCGGAATCAATACCAGCAGCAAGGTCCGACAACTTTTTCTGGTTTACCCCTGCTGCGTCATAATTACCGGGCCCTCTCCTACCAACATTCCGTACCTCGACAAAAGACCAAGGGCGGAAAAGCACATGAAGGCTGAGTCAAAGCTCTTCCTTTCTTCATTCAAGCCTGTCCATTGCAGGCTTTCTCCATTGCAGGCTTTGTTGTTGGAAAGTGGTAATGTACGGAAGAGGTGGGCCGAGTATTTTGATCAGTTGCTGAATGTCGAGGATGACAGAGAGGCTGACATTGTTGCTGTGGGTGGTGGTGCGCGGATGCCAGTTTTGGGAGAAAGACTTACTGCGGACATTACCAGGGAAGAGGTACAGGAGGCGGTGGACGCGATGAAAGCAGGGAAAGCCCCTGGTTTGGATGGAGTTGCGACCGAGTGCCTGAAGAAGGGTGGAGTAAC
>SDVV010009370.1:0-16737 GCA_016164225.1 Gammarus roeselii
TATACATATATACATATATATATATACAAACATATATATATATATATATATATATATATATACAAACATATATATATATATTCAATATACATGTTTATGTATATATATTACCATTGCTTATCAATCATGCGAACAACCGTTCGATAACACCAATTTCGTACTTATTTTCCTAATACTTTCGGGACTTGTTATACTCTCGGCATATATTTTTTTCAGCGGTTCTATTCAGGTATTAATTTTTAAACCCTCAGAAGCTTCGAATAAACTCACGCATCAGACGTCTTCGACCGCTATGTACGTCAAACGAGGCTGCAACCTGACCCGGAGGTGCAAGAGGCAATGGTGTGCCACTCGCAATGTAATATATTCATCAGTCAATGCACTTTTTCCCTGGATATTTATCTCATTGAACTAGTCGGTCAGGATAGGTCGAATTTGGTCTACCAATTAAGAAGACTCAGCTCACTGCTGAACTCTTTAGCAGTTGTTCAGGCTTACCATTGAAGTAAAACTCAAAGTTGCACAGCAGAGTCAGCGTTGAGTTTGTAAGCACGAGCCTGTCCAGGAACTAGTACGCTACAACTTCCTCAACTCCAAGGTTACGGCCGTCACCAGCTTGTTTGCACGACGGCTAGTTCCATCGCGTATGTCACAAGTTTTTATCATGTTATAAGTTGAAGCTTGGTTGAATACGGCACTTGTCATTATTTCAATGAACCATTAATGAATTATTCTTAAACTGGCTTACCCAACACCGCCATCTTCCTTGAAGAGACTTCATCTCGACTCAGGTTAGTAAGAGCACCTGCGGTCGTACCTCAACCAATGGTCGGCCAGTCCAGTAGGCGCCACAAGGCTGTAATGGTAATTAAGGAGTTTGCCTACTTCAACTAGAATATTAATTATTGTGCATTTCATTTTGATCAAAGGCAGTTAGATCTTCACTTCATCCGGTACTCACCTTGATGTAGTAAGTTATTCTGATTTAGAGAAGTATGATGTTGATGTAGGAGGAAGTTCATGAGAGTTCACTGGGTTCACTGATTTGGTCAATTAATTCACCATCAAAAAGATAACACTTCACTGAAACAAGCACGTTACCACTTAAGCATGATTGACAACAATGAGCGCCTAGTGAAAGTTGAGGAGTATTTTCTTGTAATAGGACTATCATCATGAATAAATCCTCAAAAGGAACACCAGTGTGCAACGGTTAAAGGCAACTTTCAAGTTGAGTTGATTTCCAATGTAGATGCGAATAGAACAGTTTCACTTTCTTGAGTAAACCCATGAATGAAACTTGTGAGTAACCACAAACTGTTAACTATCGTCAACAGCTCAAAAGCACACTACGTTAGCGGGTACTGCAACTGCTGCACAAGAAAAACGGTCGAACTGTGAAGTAAGACAAAATAAATTAGCCTGTGATCGGGAACATGTTAAAAAATTAGGAATACTGATATTTTTAGACCGATAAGCAATACAACCACAGTTGTAGCGCCGGACGATTTGATTTGAGCCTCATTTCCACCGGAGCCTCAACGTGAGTCATAATAAGCTCCCCTGTAGGGCGCGACCGTCATTGATTCAGGTAAGTTCGCACGGCCTCGCGTGCGAAAATATTAGTCATGTCAAGATGAAATCAAGTACATATTTCAATTGTGATATTCGCGTACTAGCGCGTACAAGAGAGTAAAGAGTTAACGCGTATCTTCGTAAATGTATTGTTATCTCGTGCGTAATGGGGTGGAGAGACCGCCTCACCTGCACAGGTGTATGAGGCTTAGACAGCTTCGTATAGTCCGGTGTGTTTTCCGAAAGCGATAAGCTTTTTACGGTAGGTTGGGTCAGTGAGTAGGCTTTGTAGGTTGCGCGGGGATTTATGAACGCTCGTCGGGCAACCGAGAGTACGTTGCAATCCATCAGTAAGTGTTTCACGCTGATAGCCACTTTGTGGCAACAGGGGCAAGAGGGCGCGTTTGGTCCTGTGTCGACATCCATCAGGTGGTTGTGAGTTACCCACGTGTGTCCAGTGCACAAGCGGTTGATGAACACTTGGTCTTTTAAGTTGGTGAAAGCATTATATGTCCACTCTGTTGCCACATTTCATCCCATCGGGATGTTATATGGGAGTTGATAATAGGGAACCAGTCCCGGTAAAAAAGTATTGCGAAAAATTGTTCTTGGTGAGTAGATGCCAGTTAGCAAGAGAGTCCGCATGTTCGTTTCCTCTTATTCCCGCGTGTCCGGTGATTTGTATTTGCTTTCATGTTGCACCGGAGTCCCAACGCGAAGTTAGAGCAGACTCCCCCGTAGGGCGGACGTGTCCGGTGATCCAGCAGAATTCAACTACCTGACCCGTCTAGGACATCACAAAGAGATCGTGCTGCATTTTACGTATTCTCAGACTGTCTGAAAATACGACGTATTTGGGGAAGCGATCTGTTTTGGCAATAGAGATTGCTAGTTTGAGTGCGTGGAGCTCCGTAGAGAACACGAAGGCCTCGTGTGGGAGGGTAACTGAGTGAGATGTTCCCGCACACAGCGGCGGCTTCAGTCCGTCCGCCGTTTTGGAGCCGTCAGTGTATATATGGCGGTGCTCCAAATATTCTTCCTCAAGTAGTCGTAAGAATTCCTGCCGGTACGCGTTGGTTGGAGTAGTTGCTTTAGGGTACACTTGCAGGTCTAGGTTGACCGGTGATGGGTTGATCATCCATGTTGGTGAGTTAATTTGAAGAATTCGATGGAGAACGAAGGCTTAATAGCTATACGATTGATGTTCAGCGAGGTCAGCAGGTTGTCCACACGTAGGAAAAATGGTGTACATATTTTCTTTTTAGCCGCGAAAAGGCACTTATCGGATATGTTGGTGATGTGGCTATTTGCCGGGTTGTTGATTAGACTTCTTGTCTTAAAATAGTATTGTAGCGAAATTTTGTCTCGCCGGAGCGGAAGTGGAAGTTCGTTTGCGAGCACGTTGAGGGATTTGATTGGGGTGGAGCGGAAAGAGCCGGTTGTGATACGCAAAGCATTGTTTGCGATGGTCGACAGAGGGTCGAGAGTACTTCTGGCTGCTGAACCGTAGACAACGGCTCCGTAGTCCTTCCGCGATCGTATTATTGCTCTGAACAACGTCATTCCGGTGTCCATGTCAGCACCGAACTTCAGGGATGTTACCGATTGGATAAGTCCCGTTGACCTTTTGCATCGAGTTGCCAGGGCTGCAATGTGGGGTCGCCACGTGAGTTAAAGGTCCCACACAAGACCCAGGAATGTTTGTTTCTTCGTATACTAGAAGGGTGCTGTGCAGCGTCAGGGCTGATTTCAGATGTGAACCGGGAACAAGGGTAATGTTTTAGAGGTCGAGAATCGGAATCCGTTCAGGGACGCCCAGTTCCCGACTAGGCTTAGGCACTTCTGGAGTTCATGTTGAATTGTTATGAGGCTGGGGTGTCTAGAGCTTATTTGCAGGTCGTCCACGTATAGTGATGAGAGCAGTCTTTTGTCTCGGGGCAGAATGTCAGCTAACCGATCGATTTTGAGGATAAAAAGGGTGACACTGAGGACGCTTCCCGGTGGGACGCCCATTTCTTGCGAATATGACAGACTGAGTGTTGCCAACCTTGACCTTGAAGGTGCGGTTTTGTAGAAATTGGTGAATGAAACGTGGTAGGCGACCTCTCAAACCTTTACGGTGGAGACCCTATATGATCCCGTATTTCCACGTAGTGTCGTATGATTTTTCAACGTCGAAAAATATGGAAACCACATGTTCTCTTTGGACGAAAGCCTGTCTGATGTCTGATTCTAGTCTCACGAGGTGGTCCGTTGTAGAGTGGCGCTTACGGCCACCGCACTGGATGATGCAAAGGCTTGCATGCATTTCAAGGTAGTCGACAAGACGCGAGTTTATCATTCTTTCCATGGTCTTACATAGGACTCTAGTTAGGACAATGGGGCGGTAGTTAAGCGGGTCGCTGTGACATTTTCCGGCTTTGGGTATCCGGATAATTACGGATTCTCGCCATTGATTGGGGAAAATTCATTTGAAAAAAAAATATTGAACACATTTAGCAGTAGTAGTAGTAGTAGTAGTTGCTTCCATGTTCCACCGGAGTCCCAACGCGAAGTCAATGCAGACTCTCCCGTAGGGCGGTCAACACATTTAGTAGGTGCTGGAGAGCGTTGTCAGGAAGGTGTTTGATCATATTGATGTGCATTCGGTCCGGCCTATGGATGAGGTTTCTCTAGTGTGGTTCATGGAGGGAGAAAGGTATGTTGTAGAATTCTTTATTTGCGGAAGTGAAGTGCGATATTTTGGCTGAAAGTCTGAGCTAGTTTGTCGGTGATGTCCGCGTATGAAGAATAGACGGTGTCTCCGTCCGACAGTATGTGGATAGGTCGCTCGGGGCGACCTTGGATCTGTCTGATTTTTACCCACACTGGGGAAAGAGGGGTGTTTCGATTGATTGCTTCTTGTACCTCCGGGCATCACAAAGGTTTCGTGAGAAAGGTTGAGGATAAATATTAGGAAATGCACGAGACAGCTGCACTTCGGAATTTCTCGTATAGATGTATGACAATGTCACGCTCTGAAATGCCTACGGGAAGGCCCTCCACATCGTCTCACGCGACATGTGTCGAGTATTCCTCCCAACTGTCTTTCCGGTAGTTGAATGAAAGCCCCTATGGGTCGGGATTGTTTGGTCGGTTAGTAAGGAGAGATAAGATCACTGGGTTGTGATCACTGTCATGTGTTGGAGGCAGGACTCCCCAAACAAGTTGGGGAGCCAAAGTGGGGGAACAGATTGATAAATCGATAGCGGTTTCACTATCGAGGGTGATCCGTGTGTGTTGTCCGTCGTTGAGAAAGACCAGGTTGTGAGCGTCTATGGTGTTGGCAATCATCACTCCCCTGGGGTCAGTTCTTGCGCATCCCCACACTTCGAGGTAGCTGTTGAAGTCTCCAAGGAGGAGCACGGGATGATGCAGTTGGTTAGGCAGATCGGTCATTAGTGCCTCCATGAGGTCGTGGTTTCGTGACGAGTAAATAGATACCACTGCAATTGGTCTTGAGATACCTAATTCACTGCGACAACTTGAAGTTCTGTTCTCAGAGGGAGGAGGTGATGAGTGCAGTCACTTTGTTGTGACCTTTGCGACGGTGTATGACAAATTGAGGGATTGTGAAGGTGGCTGTGTCACGGAGTTTGATCTCCTGGAGGCCTACCACCAAAGGTTTATGGGTGGAGATTAGCGATTATAATCCATCTTTCTTGCTTCAAAGTCCCTGGCAATTCCACTGGAGTATTGTGTTGTTGTTCCTTTCGGATCTGTTCCACGCCCAGATCTTGATGGTCTGGAGCGGTCGCGTGGTTTGTAGGAACTTTCTTGGTGTACTTGTCTATGAGGCGCAGGTGTCCCAGATCGAGAGCATTCGCAACAGCGTCCGCTTTCTGTAGAACATGATCTCCTAGACTCACTGCGTTCTCGGCTGTGAGTGCTCTTGCAGGAGGAGGAGGACAAGGGAGTGCTGTCTTTGTGTTTGCTTTTCGAACGAGTGAGTTTCTCTTTTTATGGAGGGTTTTTAAACATTATGATGGGCTGAGTAGTAGTCGTTGGGATATTTGAGTCGAGTGCGGTCTATGGTCGACCAGTGGTTTCGGCTATCAGTTCTTCGTTGAAGTCCTCGCGCAGGTTATGGTCGTTCTCACTTGTGAGATGTTCTGGTGTCGGGCATGTTAGCCGAGGGTTGAATACCTCACTTTGGTTTTCGCTAGGTGCGGTTGCAGTTAAGACGGTCAGTGACCGTAAGTCGTTCAACGCTCTGATCGAGGCGAGCTGTGGTTCGTGGGCTGTTGCTATTCTTTTTGCTTCGTGGCGAGAGGGCGTCGTGTACCCCGCGGTCGTCGTCGGAGGAATCTTCGTCTCTTCGCTTTTTGACTTTCGGATTATTGGACCTCTCCTCGTGGTCGACCGAGGCAGCATCCATCGCAGTGCTTTCCTGGGCACTGGTGAATTTGTTGCTTGGGACGCCCGACTTTATTACGAGGGCGGTCACTGGGCTGGTCGTGCTCTTGTTGACGGTACGCTAGTGCCATCTGGTGGGGTAGACTTAGTTGCAGATTTAACTGCTTTGGCGTAATTGAAATTACGGCAGTTTGGGGTTTCGTCGTAAAATATTTGGATGGCTTGTTTTCGTGCAACTCTGCAGTCATTTTGTATGATTGTTATTGCTTTTTGGTCCATCTGCTTTGAGCAGTTGCGGTCATCTGCCTCACGGAGGCATGAGCAGCGGTAGCAATTAGGTTGGTGGGCTATGCAGTCCTTTCGATCATGCTTGTTGGCGCACCTCTTACTGCGTTCGGGTAGGTATGGCTGGCAGTATTTGATGACGTGGCTTTATTCCAGGCTTTTTTTTGCACATTGCAGGCTATGTCGCCCCTAGGTAAGTTTTCGTTTTTTCCTTGTTCGCTCGGGATTACTATGAATTCCGGTTTGTCACGTCCTGGGAAATAGATTTGATATGCGGTGGTGTGGATGTTTCGTGGTTTGATCTATTTAGCCAGGGAAACGTAGGTGACGCCGTAATCCTTTGCTAAACCTGCTGCAAAAGCACTTGGGTCAATTTTGAAAGTGGAATTGGAAGTGTATATAATTAGTCTTGTAGCATTGGAGAACTGATGTTTTGACAGTTACTTTAGGCTTGTCTGTTTTGTTAATCCTTTGTATAGCGTTGCTTTGCTCGATATTTATGACGTGGGCCAGATACTTATTTCCCTGTCGGCTTATGTTTATCGGTCTGCCTCCCAGTTGTTTGGAGAGCGCTATCTAAAAGCGTTACGAGGAAGTGGGTAAGAAATTATGCTGATCTCTCCTGGTAGGAGGGTCAGCCGTGGGGGGGTGAATCGCGGCCGCAGCCTCTCGTCGCCCGACTTTGTGCTTTGTTTGGTATTGCAAAATCTCCCTCTCAATCTTGTCCTGGGAGCAGTCTCCCGTAGGGTGGCCGTTTACTTTGCAGTGAAAGCAGTTAGATTCTTCGGATGGGCACGACAAGGGATCGTCCCTTTTATCGTGGTAGTCTTGGAAGCAGTGTGAGCATCTTTGCTCTCCGTGACAATCTTTGCTCGTGTGTCCGTATTTCTGGCATTTATAGCATTGCATCGGACGTCTTTCGAAGAGTGTAACCTTGATTATAGCGTCAAAGAAAGGGATGTCTATGTAGTAAGGTGGGATGGGGCAATTGAATTTAAGCAGAAGGGCCGTGGTGCTGTTTTTGGTGCGATTTTCACTTCAATTATACATTCCTCGTATTGGACGAATCCGGTGATGAAATCGTCGGCTTCATCACTCATGAGACCCTCGATGTAAATCAGGCCTGAACTCATGGAAAAAGTTCGGTGAGGTATGATTTTGCAAGGCTTTTCGCATATTCTCTTTTGGAGAGTATAGTGTCACTTTGAAGTTTTGCGTCTACTTTAATGGTGAAGCTGTCGTAACCGCTGGCGGTGATGTCGAGAATTGGACGGCCAGTCATGGAGCCCAGTTCTTCTCGTAGTTTATATGGGCAAATTTCCGGTCTGTCATTGACATCAAATGTCATTTTCAAGTGTTCGGGAATTTAGGGCCGTTGTTGAATAGGTTGTGGTCATCAAATCGAGTGTAGTGTCTCCTCTTTACGTTTCTTGGTGTTCAGGCTTCATGAGTTTTGGCTGTGAGGAGAGCGCTGTTATAGGAGAGGTCAGAGGCGGAAGCACACGAACAGGTTACGGGTTCCCTGGCCTCTATCCTCTTCATCAGCTCATCCAGTCTAGTATTCATAGTTGCAAAAACGTTCTCGAGTTTAGTAAGACGTTCTCAGACCTCACTGGAGGGCGCCGAGCAGTACTCAGTCTCCAGCTCGGGAGGGCCCATAATTTTGTCCATCTTGCCTAGGACATTCTGCATTCCGATCTTATTCGCGTCCAGCTTCGAGAAGCGTTCATTTGTGTCATCGACAATGACCTGAGTCAGGTCTTCTGTCTATGATGAACTTCTGAGGGGCTCGTCATTCTTTATCGCAGACTGGTTTGATTGTGACGCTCTGGGGGGGGGGCATCAGCTCCTCCCTGATAGGGCATGGTCTTTCCCATTATTTGAACCCCGGCTTCTACCCGTGAATCTGCGTAATGAAGGTGGGGCCTTCTTTACGTACAACTTGAAATGTATATAAGTATATTTATATACGTTCTTCATTCATTCATTCATTTTTCTTGGTGTAACAGTTTATTTTTATCCTTTTCAAACCCCGGTGTCAGTGGGGGCTCACCTCTTTGTGCACCAAGAGGGTGACGTGGCTACAAACTGAAAGGGGGGATGGTGGGGGGATCTTCTTACTCAAAAAATATTTAAAAAAAGGGACAAATGAAAATTGGAGGATAACGAGAACACCACAGGAAGGCGGGTAAGCCTGGGATACCCCCAGGGGGTATCCCTCTGAGTGTTTTATTGCTTTCGCTATAAAGAGATGATAGTCGATCTCGAATTAAGTTGAAAACTTCAACCTTTGCGACACTATATTCGGTCTCAAACCGATATTCGGCTTAGAGCGGTGACCGGCTCTTATTTTGATACAGCAAAAAAAGTTTCTCTACCTCGGAAACTTGTAAACTTTGGAGCTTAGACGTGAAGAACAATATGCGATGGTGTTTTCGAACTCGCATGTCACTCATTGGTTACGATACTGCCTCTGCGCATAGCTAGCCCCGGACGAACACGTGACTGTTGGTGGAAATGTTTTATCGTAGTGTAACAAGTAACAAAATCATGTGATACACATAATAGAAATTCGGGTGCACATATGAACAATTTTAACACACATGCAACCAATTATCCTGATTGTGGTGGTAACATAGAAATATTTGCGTCGTGGTCATTTATGTTGCTTTGTGCGGTGATGACACGAGCAGTTGTCATAGTAACAGAGCAAGTCTTATACGAAAATATCTAACAATGAGATCAACTTATTGGAGTAGCAGAATCATGAGTCATTGGTGTGTGATGGTAGAACTTAACGACGTGAGAAGACGAGGTGGTGGAGCAGAACCGTGAGTCATTGGTGTGTGATGGTAGAACTTAACGACGTGAGAAGACGAGGTGGAGTAGCAGAACCGTGAGTCATTGGTGTGTGATGGTAGAACTTAACGACGTGAGAAGACGAGGTGGAGTAGCAGGATCGTGAGTCATTAGTGTGTGATGGTAGAACTTAACGACGTGAGAAGACGAGGCTAAGAGTCATCAACACTGAAGAGGGGGGTGAAAAGAACGAATGAGAAGATTCGGTTCGAGTTTCAAGTACTGGCGGAACAGGGCACGACTTGAACCCGGGGGAGGATTTGTCCACAGCCCTGACAGTGATAATGAAGGTTGAAAATGTGAGAAGATTTTTGATTTGGGCCTCATTTCCACCAGAGCCTCAACGTGAGTCATAATAGGCTCCCCCGTAGGGCGAAGCCGTCGTTGATTTAGGTAAGTCCGCACGGCCTCGCGTGCGAAAATATTAGTTTTGTCAAGATGAAGTCGGTATATATTTTAATTGTGGCATATTCGCGTACTAGCGCGTACGCGAGAGTATAGAGTTAATGCGTCTCTTCGTAAAATGTGTTGTTGTTTCTGTGCGTAATGAGGTGGAGGGACTACCTCATTTGCACAGTTGTTAGAGGCTTAAACAGCTTCGTATAGTCCGGTGTGTTTTCCGAAAGCGATAAGCTTTTTCGGTAGGTTGGGTCCGTGAGTAGGCTTTGTAGGTTGCACGGGGGATCTAGGAACGCTCGTCGGGCTGCCGCGAGTGCGTTGCTATCTATCTTTAAGTGTTTCACGCGGATAGCCACTTGGTGGCAACAGGGGCAAGGTGGCGCGTTTGGTCCTATGTCGACATCCATCAGGTGGTTGTGAGTTATCCACGTGTGTCCCGTGCACAAGCGATTGATGAACACTTTGTCTTTTCTGTTGGTGAACTTCGTTTCCCATTCTCCGACTGAGGGTTTGACTGAAAGCATCTTTTGTCCACTGTGCTGCCACATTTCATCCCATCGGGATGTTATATGGGAGTTGATGATAGGGAACCAGTCCCGGTAATGTATTGCAAAAAATTGTTCTTGGTGAGTAGATGCTAGTTTAGCAAGCGAGTCCGCAAGTTCGTTTCCTCTTATTCCCGCGTGCCCGGGGATCCAGCAGAACTCCACTGCCTGACCCGTCTCGGTCATCACAAAGAAATCGAGCTGCATCTTACGTAGAACAGGATCTTCATAATGCAGTGTTTTAAGCTGGGTGAGGACACTCAGACTGTCTGAGAATATGACGTATTTGGGGAAGCAATTTGTTTTTGCGATAGAGACGGCTAGTTCGAGTGCACGAAGCTCCGCAGAGAACACGGAGGCCTCTTGTGGGAGAAGGTGACACGTTGACAGACGCAATTTCTTCAAGCTGAGGCCTGAGTACACAGAAAGATTGACTAGTTGACAGTCGCAGTTACTTCAAGCTAGGGCCCCAGTACACAGAGTAGGGTGACTCGTTGACAGAGGCAAGTTGGGGCCTCAGTACACAGAGGAGGATGACTCGTTGACAGAGGCAAGTTGGGGCCTCAGTACACAGGAGGGTGACTTGTTGACAGAGGCAAGTTGGGGCCTCAGTACACAGAGGAGGGTGACTCGTTGACAGAGGCAAGTTGGGGACTCAGTACACAGAGGAGAGTGACTTGTTGACAGAGGCAAGTTGGGTCCTCAGTACACAGGAAGGTTACTTGTTGACAGAGGAAAGTGTGGGCCTCAGTGCACAGAGTAGGGTGACTTGTTGACAGAGGAAAGTGTGGGCCTCAGTACACAGAGGAGGATGACTCGTTGACAGAGGCAAGTTGGGGTCGCAGTACACAGAGTAGGGTGACTTGTTGACAGAGGAAAGTGTGGGCCTCAGTACACAGCGGAGGGTGACTTGTTGACAGAGGAAAGTGTGGGCCTCAGTACACAGAGGAGGGTGACTCGTTGACAGAGGCATGTTGGGGTCTCAGTACACAGAGTAGGGTGACTTGTTGACAGAGGAAAGTGTGGGCCTCAGTACACAGAGAAGGGTGACTAGTTGACAGACGCAATTTCTCCAAGCCCCAGCGGACAACCTACTGGGCTGAAAGTCGTTATATGATTTTACAATGTTATGGTGTAAAGATCTTGACGTTTTGTTGCATAGTCAGAGCCAATTCACACGAGATGAATCGCACGCAATGACAATTATGTTCATTTATTATTTCATACAATGCCATAATATTAATTGTGCAAATTTAATGACAATTTGTTATTGATAAAATCGGTTTTCTGTGAAGAAATTATGGATAAAAGCGACAATAATAAATAGAGGGAGGGATAGGGAAGTGCAGAGTTATATACGTACGTGGGTAAATAGCCAATCCACGTACTTTCGCGGCTATCTCGCGGGACGATCAATGCTACCATAGAGTGGCAGAATAGGATAGCCTAGCGAGGGTAAGGAGGGGGAAGATTTACAGACACATTCGAAGGAGTTTATGCAGAACTGTCAACTTTGTATAGGGAAGTTGAATGACTGGACTTATAACGCAATAATTCGATAGGGTATATTTACTAATTATAAGTAAGCATTCGTTGCATCCAATAGAACATAAGAGGCTTACAATCGCCGATGCCAATAATGTTTCAGCGAAGGTGGCTCCTAACGCGACGTTTAACAATATATATTAGAGCTCAACATCCTTTGTACCCGATAACAATACACCGTGCCGCGTCGACTCCAACTTGCGGCTCAAACGTTACAACACTAACCAGAAAATGTGTAGAGTAGGGATTAGTAAGCGGGCATGCGGTTAGTGCAAGACACAATAATAGGCATAAATTGAGGGATATTCCTTTCAGTAGCGTCCCGTTGTTCACCCGTACAGCTTCTTCCATTCTGAAAGGAACAACAAAAACCCTATCTCAATAAACGGCTGTCGAAGATTGCTTGCTACTTTTTATATATCGTGTACAGGAGCATATTTCAATGTATGTTATCAAGTCATCACGATTGTTTGGTTACTCTTGCACCCAGTGTTATGTCACATGTAGACTTACCTCCCACCCTACCGCTGTCCGGTTCATGGACTGATGATAGTAATTCCGTTAAGTTAGTTTGGCGGCACTTCAGGCCTGTTTTGATGAAAACAATGACCCACTTCTGATTGGATAGTGATTCAATTACAATTATGGCAGTATGTTACATTTTGTGTATATTCTTCATTAATTTCACCTTCTCCCGTGAACCGACAGATGCAGAGCCCTGATGCATACCTGACCATGATTGGTGTAGTTAATGTTCCTGATGGCGTGATGTCCTGTACGTGGCTGCTTACATAGGTACTTTTTATTAGAAGTGTGTACGGAATGGATCCTACCACATTCACTGTTTCGCTTCACTTTTTTTATGTCGCCGTCTTGCCGACACGATTCCAATCACTTAGTTTTGTTGTCCGTTGACGACCTCTGAGCTCCTGAAGCTTTCGTCTCTCTTCTCTCGCCTACTGCGTATTGTTCCCCTCAACACGTCCTTTTAAGAGCACAGTGTTAGCCTATCTGAATGCCCTCGCGGTTGATACCCTGTCTTGTTTCCCACGTGCCTCAGAATCTGCACCAATTGGGATTGATTCCCGATCACGTATCTCAGTCGAGTCTTCAAGGCACGTGTGATCTAAAATAAGAGTCACGTTGCAACTTGTTTACTATTGACATAGTGGCTAAGGCGTTGAATTGACTAGTGATAAATGACATGAGGTGAACCAACGTTATGTGTAAAGCTCACCGAGGAGCTCCGAGTTCGACAAGGTAGACGTGTTCACGGCTTAGCCACAAAGGCCGTCCTGGGGTAACCTGGGTGAATGGGAGGCAACAGTCTTGGTAGCACTTTCACACGCTAATGGGCGTGAAAAACGCCAATTGGCACTTCAAGAATGAGGCAACGATAGCACACCATGCTAGAGAAAGACAGAGACACACCAACGAGAGCATCCAGGTCACGGTTAAACGTGAGATGGCGAGTGGAACACATTTGCATGTAACCGAGGGCAGAGGATGGAACCAACGTTCTGTGAATGCGGATGGCTGCTGAATCAACCTGTGGCTGCAGGTTGGTGAGCTCCACGGAGAACGGCACCGTTTAATTTTAGAGTAGGCAGAAACGAGGAGCAGGGAACCGCGACGAGTCAGAAGGTCAGGGTAGGAAGGACAGCGCAGGAAGGTGAGGGGAAGTTTGATTTGAGCCTCATTTCCACCGGAGCCTTAACGTGAGTCATAACAGGCTCCCCCGTAGTGCCCGACCGTCATTGATTTAGGTAAGTTCGCACTGCCTCGCGTGCAAAAATATTATTTCCATTGTGGCACATTCGCGTACTAGCGCGTACGCGAGAGTATAGAGTTAACGCGTATCTTCGTAAATGTATTGTTATCTCTGTGCTAAATGAGGTAAAGAGACCGCCTCACTTGCACATGTGTTTAAGGTTTAGACAGCTTCATATTGTCTGGTGTGTTTTCCGAAAGCGATGAACTTTGTCCGGTAGGCTGGGTTGGTGAGTAGGCTTTGTAGGTTGCACGGGGGATCTATGAACGCTCGTCGGGCTGCCGCGAGTGCATTACAATTCATCAGTAAGTGTTTCACGCTGATAGCCACTTGGTGGCAACAGGGGCAAGGTGGCGCGTTTGGTCCTGTGTCGACATCCATCAGGTGGTTGTGAGTTATCCACGTGTGTCCCGTGCACAAGCGGCTGATGAACACATGGTCTTTTCTGTTGGTGAACTTCGTTTCCCATTCTCCAACTGAGGGTTTGACTGAAAGCATTTTTTGTCCACTCTGTTGCCACATTTCGTCCCATCGGTATGTTATATGGGAGCTGATAACAGGGAACCAGTCCCCGTAATGTATTGCGAAAATTTGTTCTTGGTGAGTAGATGCCAATTAAGCAAGCGAGTCCGCAAGTTCGTTTCCTCTTATTCCCGCTTGTCCGGGGATCCAGCAGAATTCAACTGCCTGACCCGTCTCGGACATCACAAAGAGATCGTGCTGCATTTTACGTAGAACTGGATGTTCGTAGTGCAGTGTTTCAAGCTGGGTGAGGACAATCAGACTGTCTGGGAATACACTGTTCTGATTGTGTGGAAGACGGCGTGGTATTTTAAGTCAAGGCCACGACGTCCAACCAATAAGATCAAAGCATTGTGGAGGCCTTGTGTGGGATTTGGTGATTCAAAGTCGGGCCATGAACCAGAGGGGCGACAGCGAACGCGGAGAGGCACTGCGTAAGGAGTAGAGGAGACTTCAAGATCGACACTGGGGCAGTGTGGTCACGCGGTCGCTGGGGCCCTCGGCCAGGGCCTGGTGCGGCCAGGGGCAGTCGCAGTACCCTTTCACCTGTATAAATCTTGGGGAGCATCACCTTCAAAAAGGGCCGTGACTTCAGCCGTGGGGGGGAAAGACCCTACACATCCAGCGTCAGGGTGTAACGGGAGGAGAGCTGCAATAATTACGTATTCATCCGCTGCAAGTCTGCAAGTGCAGTACGCCTGTCACCGATATCGATCTGCGGGGGCATCATCGTCAAGGGGAGACAACGACAGCTGTGGGGGCAGAGACCCTACGCATCCAGCGTCGGGGCTCAACGGCCGGAAGCTGCAATTGTGATGCGGACATCCGCTGCAAAGCTGCAAGCGCAGTACGTCTGGCCCCTGCATCGGTCTGCGGGGCATTTTCTTCACAGGCGGGGAGCGACGCCGTGGTGATTCTTCCTATGAGGCGCGGTGGATCGTCAAGAGCTTCGGACGGCAGCTGTGGGGGTACCTGTGGTATAGCGTAGCTGGCTCATAACCGTGTTAATTAGTTCCGAACGGTGCCAAGTAGGTCAAGAGAGGTGTGGGAATTCCGTCAGGGCGGCACCCCCTTTATCTCGTTATAACTGGTCAGGTTTCCAGGCGAGTGTGTAAAACCGGTGCAGTGTTGTGTGGAAGGCACGGACCATTTTTATCGGTGTTTAAGGTTGTTTCTATCAAAACTGTGTTCATGAGTTTCTAAATATATATTATAAACCAGAGTGAAGTGTCCTTACCCATGCAGTCATATTCAATAATAAACCTATAAGTCATACCTGTCTCCTGCTATTCGCCTTGAACCTCCTCCGCTATCACTATACTTATCTCCTTCAATCATCTTAAATCTGCGTTTCCTTACAATTCTGCAATAACCATAAAGTTGTTAACTGGACAACTCTGTCAATACGCTCCATATCGATAGTTTCAGAGCAGTGCACTGGCGCAATTCGCGCCGGAACAGAACCTGGACGTCATGAAGTTCTAATTGATAGCCGTAACAGGCACGATATGATCCCTAACTACGTATCCTCAGCAGGAAACCAGGTCAGAACCCATTTCCCTCACTCTAATACACAAGTTACTATTCTGAACTCTTCTTACTACCTGAGCCGCTCGTTAGATTCCATCCCCTTTAGGCCGATATTTTAATGCTCTCGTCACCACAATCCCTGCATTTAGGTACTGTTAACCTGGGCCATTGCTTCGGTATACACGGTCGGAATTATCCTCATTGTAAAGTTCTAGTGGGTAGTTCAGAGATACCCTTGTAATGGAGTAACCAGAGTTCCCCGGTTAGTTATTGACCAAGTTTGTTCATTACTGGCATGGTGGCACAGGCTGCCAGTATAATGTCCATATCTGGCAGGGTGGCACAGGCTGCCAGTATAATGTCCATTACTGGCAGGGTGGCACAGGCTGCCAGTATAATGTCCATTACTGGCAGGGTGGCACAGGCTGCCAGTATAATGTCCATTACTGGCAGGGTGGCACAGGCTGCCAGTATAATGTCCATTACTGGCAGGGTGGCACAGGCTGCCTGTATAATGTCCATTACTGGCAGGGTGGCACAGGCTGCCAGTATAATGTCCATTACTGGCAGGGTGACAGCGGCTGCCACTATAATGTCCATTACTGGCAGGGTGGTACAGGCTGCCAGTATAATGTCCATTACTGGCAGGGTGGCACAGGCTGCCAGTATAATGTCCATTACTGGCAGGGTGGCACAGGCTGCCAGTATAATGTTTATTACTGTCATGGTGGCACAGGCTGCCAGTATAATGTTCCGGAGAGAGTCATTGGGAGACAATGCCAACAACCGACGATAACACACGCTGTTAGAGCCTCCGCTCACGATGGTCAAAAGCCCGAAGGCCTTGTATAATTTGAACGATAAGTATTGCGTCCTCGGAATTTATTCAATGAACACGCAGGAGAGCGCGTGTTCATGAGCTGCAATCCTTAGGACGCAAGACATCGTTAAAAAGACTCGAGGCCTTCGGGCCTTGACCATCGTGTGCGGAAGGTATTTAACAAGCAAGCAAATAGACAGTAAGTGTATTGGATTAGCACAACCTCTCCATGTAGGCCTCCCTATTTGGGAGGCGCAACTGCTGCCATGACACAAACCGCGCTATCGCTGCCAAAACACAAGCCGGGCAACCGCTGCCAAGACACAAGCCGGGCAACCGCTGCCAAGACACAAGCCGGGCAACCGCTGCCATGACACAAACCGCGCTATCGCTGTTAAGACACAAGCCGGGCAACCGCTGCCAAGACACAAGCCGCGCAACCGCTGCCAAGACACAAGCCGCGCAACCGCTGTCAAGACAAGCCGCGCAAA
>SDVV010009371.1:0-16737 GCA_016164225.1 Gammarus roeselii
ATGTATAAACTCTTTTTGCGTGGTATTCAAGTGTTACTTGGCGACGATTAATTGAAAAAGGTTTGTTTGGATATTGCTGTCCTATAACCTGAAGATATGGTGACCGTAGCAAGGCAGCCTAGAAAACGTGTTGCCTGCAGTGACTGAGTTGAATGCGTCCCTTCAAATTCCCTTCTGTTGCCGGCACTCACAACACAAATTTGAAACGGCACTCGTTTTGGTCAAGTTCACATATATTCCGTTCAAAACACAGTTGGAGGTGCCTAATTGATACTTCACGGTGTATCATTGTGAAGTGCAGGTTTCCATAGTCCTATTGGTTATACTTTAACCGGTCCCACAACACTTTGTACACCCTAGAGTGTAATGAAACTAGGAGCAAGCTCCAACACAGCCACTTTCGACGACGCAGATATAAGTCCCGAACTTCAATCTACCTTTAGACCTACGTCCACTCACCTCCGCCTTCATCACCCTATACACCAATCTCCCATCATCCATCCTCACCATGTGCCCGAACCTTCTCGGAACACGCGAATCTACTCTGTCCTCTAACTTCTTCACCGTCCCCGTTATAATTCAAATAATGTCGTTATTGATTTTGTCTCTAGGCGTTACTCCAGCCATGCTCCTCAAACATTCCATCTCGAAACATTCAATATTTTTTGTCTTATGCTCTCACACCCCAACTTTGAGCTACGTAGAGCACAGTGGGACAACTACCCCCTCATACAACCCTCTTTTTGCTTCCATCCTCAACCTCTTACAGCTCATTGCACTCTTCAGTGCACCCAACACTTGACACCCTTCCTTCACGCGCGAATTCACACCCCAATTTTCTCCACATGAATGCCCAGGTACTTGAAACACTGATTCTGCTTGCATCGACATTCCTCGAACATTTCATTACTTTACTCGAACCACGTTAACTCGCAGCTTTCTTCTCTCACACACTCTGCCAAACTCCGATACTAGTTCTACACATCTTCTCAAAATTCACCAACAGCAATTGACTCAACTGCCAACACCGCCCATCGGCTCCTAGCAGCTCTAAGCTACGACCCAATGCACTCTCGTTTACCTCCCTGAACACTCCATCCATGAAGAGATTGAACAGCCAGAGACATGATGCAGCCTTGTTTCAGTCCTCCTAATTCTGTGAACCAAGCACTCACCTATCCGACACATGCTTTGCTGCCAACATAACAACTGTGAACCGCTTTCATCAGATTTCCGCCCACTTTACACAGTTGGAACCCCCTCTATAGCGCATCCATGTCGACTTTTTTGTAAGCCTTTTCAAGATCCATGAATACCCAGAACACATCCTTTCTCTCCGCAAGGTACTTCTCACAACTTGTCGTAGGTACACCCTCTACCACTCCTGAAGCCACACTGTTCCTCGCCAATTGCACCATCTGTATTGTCTCTAAGCGTACAACTTACTCACAACACAGGTGACCGCCCTACGGGGGAGTCTGCATTAACTTCGCGTTGGGACTCGGGTGGAACATGGAAGCAACTACTACTACTCACAACACAAAATCAGATGATAATTCTTCAGTTGCAGCACCCTCAAACAAGCCGGAATATTTTTAATTGGACAGAGGTGCCACTCACTCCGTTTGCTTGCGATAGTTGGCATTCATTTGTATATTTTTTGCCCTTATACAGCGGAACAATGTAAGCTCTGCGCAACTCAATCAGCACCACGCTAGACGCAAAATAAAGGTTCAGTAGCCTCACCGGCGATTCGACTGTCGTCACTCAACACCACTTTCCATAATTGTTCCACATCTACCGCCTCCTGCACTTCTTCCTTAGTAATGTCTGCCACAAGTCTCCTATCACCACCGGCATCCGTGCACCACCATCCATAGCAGCAATGTCAGCCTCTCTGACTTATTCAACATTCACCAACTCATCAAAATACTCTGCCAACCTCTTTCGTAGATCATCACTTTCCAATACAACCGGCCATTTTAATCTTTCATCGACTCCTCCTTCCCAGTCTCCCCACTTCTTCACCCTCTTCACCTCTTTCCTAAACATCTTTTTGTCTTCCTTAAAATTCTGAAACAACCGTCTGCCCCACCTGCTATCAGCATCCCTCATAGCTCTCCTCACCCCTCGCTGCACCTCGTTTCTCTCTATAGTTGTCAGAGGTCACCACCGACCTCGCTTACAACCACTTCTCAAATGCTCCCTTCTCTTGCGCTACCACCAGTTTAACCCTTTCGTTCCACCATTCGCAGCCCTTCCTCCTGCCCCGCATACACCGCGCACACCACACATATCTATCGCACATCGCAACAACGCATCTCAGAACGTCTTGCATTCTTCCTCAACATCTCTCGTGTCCTGTCCTCTCACGCTCTCAGTCATTCTCCTCCCTCAGCTCATACTGAAACTCGTAAGCTCTACTTTCTTCATTCAGTTGACTCACTTGAAGTCAGTTCAGTTGCGTTTGCTGACCTATGTTTGAATTCATCTTTGTTGCCCTCAGGGTCTTTAGAGTAAAGCATCGGATTCAAATACAGACGCTTCGGTGAATTCATGCAGCACAAGTTGCCGGTTTGACGTTTGGTGTCACAAAGTCATTGACTCAGCGCGCTAGAAAGCCATGTCACTGTGATCTAATCCGGCTACTTGTTTTCCGCTCAACGCAACTGATTCAATAACCTGATTAGATAGGCGATTAGTACTGCTATCCGGTTGGTCAAGTTTACTGTAGCTCAATTACTCTGAGCACAATTATCTGAAGATCGTGTTTTTGCCGGGTAGCTCACTAAAGTCAAGTCAGGTGACCTAAGCGATCTAACAAAAATTACGAATTGCCTTATTACTTCTTTCTTTTTTATATCAAATTATGTTCTCATTTCATTGATGGATTTTTCCCCGGATTATCAAATGTGGTTGGTTGTCGCTGTAGTCTGATGGCCACCTTGGTTGGTTGTCTGTAGATGCAGCCGATAATGTCGTTCAAGTGTTCGAGTTCAAGAGTCGGACGTCGGCTGGGGGTTTCGATCTTGAGAACCGAAATAAATGCGGCTGCAGTTGTGGGTAGAAATTACATTATTGGAATGATGCATGGGAGTATTTCCACAACACTTTAATTCTTTGGGATTGATTTAGTCGCTATTGCAATATTGTAAATTTTTGGTGAGATGAATTACCGTCGGTTGGGTTGGAGTTTGGGAAAGGGTGAGTCGTAGAGGATTGAAACTGTGCCGCTTTCGTAGTTGTGAGAAGTACGGCTGCAGTTATTTGGAATTGTGTTCGGGAGTAAACACTCATACAAGCGTTTATGCAGAACATAGGCTCGAAGTAGAAGATGATAGTTTGTTGGACAGGTGGTTGCGTGTGTGTTGTTACAGCGGCATATTTTTTCTTTATGACCTAGGCTACTTTGAAGCAGCTAAGGTTCGCTGGATTGCACTAATGTTTTGCAATGATTGTTTTTCTCAGATTTCTCTAAATATTGTTCCTATGTGACCGTTGCAAACAGTTTTGTTAGGTTATTTGTTTCAAATTAAAAGTGTGGTTTGTTCTTACAGATTCAGACGCAAGGCTGAACCTCCCAGCTGTACGTGGCTGATGACAAGACAACTCAAACTCTCATTCACTAACACACTTCTAGCACTAAAATGTCTCGCCAAGGCCTCGCAACCCACACTTCGGCTCAAGAGTAAGGTCCGAGATCAATGTCAGCAGCAGGGCCTGGCAAGTTTAACTGGCTTGTCCCTGCGGCCTCATATTTGCCGAATCTCCCGCATACACGTCCATCCGGCTTCTCAACGTGACGCCAAAAGCGGGAAAGTGCATTAGGGCCGCGTCAAAACTCATCCATTCGCAATCAATCTTCACTGACACCTTTCTCGCCATGTCCATATGAATTTATCTCCTCCCTAAAGATGGCTTCAAGCCATCCATCCTCTTAAACTGCGCTCTTCCTATAGGTCTAGTCTCCAGTGACACCTATCCATTACAAGCTTTCTCGTTACCTCCGCACTGATGTCTTTTCTTCCAGCCTGTTTCACACGCCCAACTTCGGTTTTCCTCGAGGCCTATGCCACTCCCTACACTTTCATTGTCCTTATTACCAATATCCCATCATCCTCGCCTTGTGTCTGAACAACCTCTAAAAAAATGAATTTTCTTGGTTTTCCAACTTCCTCACGATCCCCGTTCTAATTTGTCCATCGTCACTATTGATCCTATCCTTCAGCGTCACTCCAGTCATGCCCCTCAACCACATCATCTCGAAAACATTGAACCTTTTTATCTTTTCCGCTCACACTTGACTGATGGACGTGGGTGGGGGAGGGCCAGGCAACAACGGTGTAGGGGGTGTAAATTAGTAATCGTTGTCAAGCCCAGCTGATGACACTGATCTTGGACCCGTTAGCGCAGAAGGGCTAAGATAGGCTGCGTGGGAGTGCGCAAGAGGAGCGTGAGGTGCGCCTTGCCGTCGGCCACCTCGTTTATAGGGGATACGGCCTTGAATATGTATATAATTTTGTAAACTCACATATTTTTTTCAGGATTCTATCATCCAGCTATAGTATTTGTAGCAACAATATTACTAGCAATTGTAGCATATGTATCTGTAATCTAAAGTTCATAATTTTTATCAACTCTTCTTCGAAATGAAGATATTTCATCGAGATATTGAAAAAGACAGGAGTGGGTGAGTGCTTAATATGTTTGTTATTTAGTGCAAGATTTCTTTGTGTTGCTAGCAAATGTCAAATTTCCCAGTCGTTAGAAGCATTGCTAGTTGTTTCACGTACGGAATCGGTCATGAATATCATAAATTATGAGGATCCAATAATTATTGCTTGATCCTGTGCATTGGCCAAGGATAGGTTATTGTGTGACCCTGTTCATAGGCCAAGGCTAGGTTCTTACGTAGATTTATGTCCTGGCTGGTCTCAACGACTTATTGTCCCACTTAGTATTTCTAATCCTGGAATGTTTTCTCTAATAATTCCATTTCACAGCATCTTGGTAGTTATTACTCCAAGCTAGATTTTTCTGCCATTTCGTAAGAGCCATATGGTTAGCATGCGCTTCTGCTTATTATTGGAAATCGCTTTTACTCCCATACCGATAACTAACCGAGAACCCCTTAGATACCACAGGCTGGTCCCTAGTTTGTGCTGGGACCTTAAACCGCTCGTTTGTTTCGCTTGCAAAAGTGTTCAATTTACGTTAACGTTAGAAGCGGTAAAGCCTGTCAAGAGGCCTTTACGAGGGAGCCCTCCTGGCCGCTGGCTTGAACCAGGGGTCCAATGGGGGGAAGTAGGAAGCCTCACCCGGGAGGGACCAGCACCACCTCGGCCTCGTCAATTTTCCTTACACCTTAACCTGCGTCATGCTCGCAACTTCTTCAACGACGTGGTACTAGCAGAACGGCCCCTGCACTTATCCAGCAAACCAACCGCTCTCAACGCCCATTACCGCATTGCAGTACAGTACTGGGGCAGCGATGCCTTCCTTCACTCCCATGTCCCGTTTGCAATGCCTCCACCGGAGCACCTCCTGTGGACGGACGCATCAGACAAAACGTGGGGGGCAGTCTGCTGCAACGACCAGCAGTCGTTCGGCCGCTGGTCAGCAGTGGAACGCATTCTCAACATTACGTCGAAGGAGTTGCCGGCCATCATCCGTGCTCTACAGACATGAGCTCATTGGCACTACACCACAGTCCGAGTGTCAGACAACATGGCAGCTGTAGCTATGGTCAATCACTCGGGCTCCAGCAAAGCCCCGGTGTTACTGCAGATCGGAGCGCATCTCTTCCGAATCTTCCAACATCGTCACCTATCTCTTCTCGCGACCTACCTTCCCGGATCGCAGAACGTCTGAGCCGATCAACTCACGCGTCTCCAACCAGTCGAGACGGAGTTGACGCTCAATGCTTCGCCCGCTTCTCAACCCTGCGCGGTGCCATGCAAATAGACCTCTTCGCACACCCAGGAAACCAGAAGCTCCCACTCTTTGCAGCTCCGTATCCTCACCGACGAGCAGCTTTATTGGACGAACATATACCTCTTCCTTCCATCCAGCCTGATCCCCCAGGTGCTCCGCAAGCACGAAACGTACCGCTACAGCGACGTTCCAACGCACTGTGGTGGCCTCAGGTTCGCTCGCCCTCGACGTGTCCCAGCGCGTCGAAGACAAGGAGGGGCCTCTAACTTCACGACCCTTCTCTCGTTATCTCGCTTTCAATTTCTAAAAAGGGTTCTCACGATCAAGTTCAATAGATCGCTGGCAGACTCTGTGGTCAACACGCACAGACCCCGACCCAACGGCAATACCAAAGCGTCTGGGCTCGCTTCCATGCGTGGTTGAGCACCACAAAAGTACAGTCCATCACCCAGCCCACCCTCATGACGTTCCTGCACTATACCGGCCAGAAGAGGCAGCTCAACCCGCGCACCATTTTGGTTTACAGGAATGCGCTTCATATGCCTCTCCTGCACGGGTTTGGAGTCACGACCCAAGAGTCTATCTTTGAGGAACTGGCGAGGGCTCAGTTTCACGAAAACCCTCCGCAAAGGCGTTTCGTGTCATCACGGAATCTGTAGCCGGTCCTCGACAGGCTCGCCTCCCCTCGCTTCAATACTCAGACAGCGTCAGTATCAGCTCTCTTTCAGAAGACTGTTTCTTGTCACTTAGCTGTAGCGAACAGGGTATTGAGATTGCAGCCATGTAACGCACGGGACTACGTTTCTCCAAGAACCCTCTAAACGCACTCGTACTGACCGCTGACAGATTCTTGTACAAAAACCAGACCATCACCCACACGCCACCGCTCATCTCTATTGCCTCACTGCTACCGGACGGCCGGGCGCACGCCCTGTGCCCCATGACTGCTCTCAAAGCCTACGTAGCACGGTGCCCGTCAAACCATGACCTCTTGTTTATCCATCCTACTTCAGGCAAACCACTCAAAGCGTTATCGGTGTGGCACTACATCTGTTCGCTTATCCATGATGCCACACCGAATGCTTTCACTAAAGCTCATGACGTCAGAAAGTATGCCTCATCTATCGCTTGGACGCGTGGGGTCCCTCTCTCAGACATCATATCCAAGACTTCTGGGAATCGCCTCACGTGTTCGTACACAAGTACCTATTTACCGTGGGGAAGCCGAATCAACCTTGCGTCTCATTAGGTACCAGGTGTTTATGACCATTAAATTGGCTAATGCCAGAAACTTCATTTTATATTATAGGAGCCACTCCACACTAAGACTTCAGGTCAGGAATTGCGTCGGATTATTGAGTATGTAATTACTTTATCCCACTCAAGGTACTACAATGTTACCATACGAGCTGTTATACACATTGTCGATGCGGATATAATTAGGATTAAATGCCCACCCACTCTCTTACTGGTGGGTGATATGTATGAATTACGAACTTCTCATTTGGTGGTTCAAACTCGAGGCTCGCATATTATTTTTGCCGCTATGAGCGAGCATATTTTCTGCAGTTGGCACTCCGCAATATTTGTGTTTGCCTCTACATAAAGAGTATTTGGGCGCTCACACTTGAGGCCCGCATATTACTTTGCCGCTAGGGGCTACTTTATTTGCTTTTGTTGGCACTGAACAATACTTGTACTTGCCCATCATTACAGTCATCATTGCTTACACGGCAAGCGCTTCTTTGAAACCACTCAGTTTAAGATGCAGCCGAGCCATCCAATTTCTGTGCTCTTCTGGCATAGGCCAGCTTGCGCTACATGATGGTATTTTTCTATGCTAACCATATGGCTCCTACAAAATGGCAAAGAATATAACTTTTGTTATCTCGATCCTCTCAATATAAGCTATTTTTCTGCAATGTAGTAAGAGCCATAGGGGCCTCCTCCTCCACCTGCTATCTTGAAGAAACGACGGTTGCCAAAAGGTTTTCCTTCACATCACAACTCTGAAAATCTGAACCCCCTGCTTCCCTCAAGCCCCACGCTGGCAGTTGCCTCAGTTTTTCTGACAGGAAGCCGTTTTTCACCTGCCCTCATGAATGCTAGGGTAGGGCAGACCTCGCTTATATAGGGCGGGAGAGTGTTCCGATCATCGATTAAAGTGGCAAAACACAGGACGCAGGATATTGTTGACTGAAGTTGCAAGACATAGAAACGCCGAATTTCGTCGGACAGTCGAACACATAATAAATTGTGGAGAATTTGAAAAACGTGAAAAATTTGAATTTCTCGAAAAATATTCTGTCAAAAATGTCAAAATTGGTCGGAAACGAATTTCAACTAATGTTATCAAGATTCTCTCAAAAATCGTCTCCATTATGTTTCCTCATCAAGATTCATTCGAATGATAAGCAGAAACGCATGCTAACCATATGGCTCCTACTGCATTATAGAGAAATAGCTTTTTTCTGAGAGAGATAATCGAGATAATAAAAATTATAATCTCTAAAAGGCTAAGAATGAAAATATCGAATAAAATAACAAAAAAATCAGCAACGACCAATGAAAAACTACACTGCATGTTGTAAGGCTACGATAGACCTAATAGTTTCAGAGCAATGTTATACTTCATTGCTAGATGCTTTGTAAAGCTTTCCTCCGAATTGGAGAGCCGTTTCTGCTGCTGTAACTAAGTTGAGAATGGAACTCTTTGAATACTGTGTGGATCATCTGTCCATAATAAATCATATCATTGAAGCATATATTGTATTTTAAACTAATTTTTTACATTTTGATGTAGAATTTTAATGCATTTACATTTTTGTTAGATGTATATTTGGTAAGACGGTATCATTTTTCCTTTTGAAAAAGCTTATGGGGTTGAAGTAGAAAATTCTCAATCTTGAAGCAATATCTGATTCTTGTAGGACAAAAAGCAAGGTTCTTAGGCGTTGTTTATTTTTTGAAAGGAATAAATAATTTTTCAATGTCACCTTGTGATAGAACGTATTCCCGCGCAAAGTTGCTGTGTTGATAGTTACCATGAAATGTGTTGGTGTGTTCAAAGAACAGTCTGATGATCTTAACTCCTGCTTTATTCTCATTGTACAGGCACTTCGTCCTAATGGCAGACGAAGGCGAGGACATGTGGCACGTCTATAATCTTATAGCAGCTGGCGATGAGCTGAAAGCCACAACATTCCGTAAGGTGCAGCAGGAGTCAGCCACGGGCAGCACCAGCAACACTCGCAGAGTCCGTACCACCATCAGACTGCAGGTTGAGGCTACTGACTTCGATGCCAGTGCTTGTCTTCTCAGGTTCGTTGCAGGAATAATAGCTCCAATTTGCTCACATTCATTCTGCGATGCTTCTGCTACAAAATGACAGAACCTTTCTTTAGTAGCTTCCGGTTTTGTTAACTTGAACTGTCTTGGTTACATTTTGTGCTCCTTTGGCATAACGTTATAGGTTTGATCATAGTAGTTGGCCCTCTCGTGGAAATGAACCAAACGCAGCGTCGACCGGGGGTGGTTCCTCCCACTCGATGACCAGAGGGTGTTTCCTGCAACCCTCTTTTGGGCACCGATTTCAAACTAAATTGAGAATTGCACTAGTAATAAGTTATATATTTTGTTTTTGAAATATGGAGTAGGTAATATGTTATGTGTGTTGTATATAAATACATCATTGCGAGGAGTGACCCTGATTGAAAATTATTTTGCGGTGAGTCCATGCATGTTGTGCTCAAAATGTCACTCGGAATTCTGACCAGAAAAAACAGTTCTAGATAATTTCACTAAGTCGTAGCATATTTCTCAATCACTGGATGATTACACTGAATCTTTTAAAATAGTTCAAACTTCCTTTTGACATCTTGATGTGATTTTTTGTTTTGTTCATGGCTTTTCAGGTTGCTTGCTTGCTCGCGTAGGTCCGTTTATCATAACTCCACGCCTTTACTTTAAACCCCTAAGTATCGTCACCTGATGTGATAGGCAATTTAACAAACACGGGCTCCACAATGCTTTTTCTTCAAAGTCCATTTTAGTTTTGTCAAAATTGAGCTCTGATCATGGCAAGTTTTTGGCTCACTTTCAGTACTGCTTTTGGGTCTTGGCCATTTTCCAGTCTTGCTCTTCACGCCTCAGATAAGAGCTGAATTTTAATATGCTATGGCTCCTTCAATGGATAATTTTGTCCCAAAATGTCTTGATTCAAAGAAGAGACCCATACGCAGAGCTCCATGTCAGTTTTTTTTAATACATTTTGGTTAATTTTAGTATGTGTGTGAGTGCATTTTAATAGTGTAAATAGCATCTTGCCGTCGGCCACTCCCCTTACGCGAACATTCGGCCTTCGTCTATAATTGTATCATTTTATTTTTCCAATCATTAAGCTGTGAACTTAGCAATTTTGCAGCATTCTCTAAGTCGCCTTGAAGCTACCAGAGATGGTCTTTTAAATGCTGAAACCGTACGCCAACTCCTAGACCATTTTTTACTGTTTTTCATAAATCAAGCTCTGAACTTGAACCATTGTTCTGTTATTTCTCTTCACACCTTATACGAGAGGGTGCCACGCATGTTAAGGTTACACTATTACTGCATGGGTTTCAACGCTTGATGGTCTAAATTCAAACTGCTCCAATTCAGACTTTTCATACATTCGTTTTTCCAGTCGAGCTCTGAAAGTCTGCTATTATTCTGGTGTTGCTCTTCACCTCTTGAGCCAGAGACAGTTGGCTTGCCAATTGTGCATGGATTTAGACGCATGACCGCTCACATAAAGAACAGGACCATTCGTAGTGATCCACGTCGGTCTTTTCTTTTTGTTTGTGTGTTTTCAACATAGCAGTTTTTGTAGAAATGTATCGATGGCCAAGTTTCAGCCAATACCGATACTCGATTTGAACCCAACGCCATTACTCTGGTGGTCCGCTTAAAATGCCAATACCAATACTTTAGTTTATTATGTATTAAATTAATTAGACTTTCTACATGCATGTCAAATTATTAGCAACTTCGATATTTTCTCAATTTTGTATCAACTTTGCTATGTATTTTATCAACATTTCTTAGGAAAAATGTTCATAGCATTAATTACTTATTGTCTGTACGAGTTTCATTTACGTTCACACCATTTTGAAGAAATAGCACGCTTCCAGCAGTGTTACCTAACAATCAGATGAGTAGCCAGGGCAGTCAAAAGTTCTGGAAAGGGAAGGGAACTCCATATTTATGATTCAAAGGTCTGACCCAAAGTTGATTTAGGTCACTGTTCAGAAACTGTTCATAACATTGATGCAGATGAACAAAATGAAACAGGACAAAAATAAACTAGTATACGTCATGGTCAATCCTGTGAATCAGCCCATCGTTTAGAATTATTTTCTCACTTGCCTGTTCATTAAAGAAAAGTGCCGTCTGATATGATTTAACAATTATTTAAACAATCTTTGAAACGGCTAAGCAAACCCACTTTTTCATCCGGACGACACTAGAAAGCCTTGTCACTCTAATCTAATCATTTGGAAGAGCTTTTAAAGCTTGAATGAAACAATATTATTAATAATAATAATAATCATAACTATTCAAATCCATCAAGGGCATAGTATTATTTTTGAAACAGGAAATTTAATCCAATGGAAATTTTAGTTAGCCGCCAGTGTATAACAAACAAGTCAAATAGAAAAAAAATCATGAAAAATATTAATTTATATGCAGCTATAGGCCACCCTTATAACCTTCCTTCTTGAGTGTACAGTAACAGCATTGACGACACAGCGAGCCAATCGCTAGTGCAAGTTGCGATGAGGGTTTTATTGTTAGAAGCCATTATTCTATAACCATGAGGCTGTGTGCCGCTTCACGAAATAGTACTTTAATGTGATCCGACGCGTTCTCAGCAAATACCCTGCGCGCGAAATTCTAGCGCCAAACAAGCATCAATCGACCAAAGGTGCATTACCAAAGGTGCATTTCCACAGTGCATTACAGTGAATTGGATAACGTACAATTCTAAAAGCTGTATTTTTGCTCCCTTTGACGCAGTGGAGAACTTCTGTATTAAGATGTTACTAGCAACATTTTGTCATCTGGTCTGCATTGCAACATCCTTATCATCAGTGCAATCCACGAAAACTCTTTGCCCATGACACTAAAATTCGTGCACAAAAACAAGTGTAGCACCATCTAGCTTAACATGAGTTGAGAAGTAACGCTTAGGACTCTTTGTTCCGACCAGCTTGAACACAGTTTTTAAAGTGTTTTTACACTAAATATATTTCATGGGGCCGAGCACAATTGACACACATATCTTTATGCTTTTGCAAGGCTGAGATCAGCAATTGGTAACATTACACTACACGTTCTCCCTGCTAAATTGGGACGTTCAGTTCATACTTACCTGACCCACAGCTGTGTGAGAAATATTATAATCACCGTGAGATAATTTCACACATAATTATATAATCCATGGATATGCTGCTGAAATCATTTCTACCATGTATGTTCAGAAATAGTAGAAATAACATGACATTAGAAACAAGGTTAGAAATTTAAAGTATTGGTTTCATCGGCCAATTTCCCACAAATTCCAATATTCCAACACAGGGCTAACCACTGATACTGATTCTTGTATGTGACAACCTTCAGCTCTATTGTGTTGGCTTTCTTCTAATCCAAGTTTTTATTCTTACCAATATTTCAGGTGTTGCTCTTCACACTTCAGGCCTAAATTAAAGATCGGAACCATGTGCATAGCTTAACAACTGCTTTTTTCACAATTCGATTTTGTTATTATAATATCAAGCTGAATAACAACACCATGCTCAGAGCTTCATACTGATTTTTCTCCGTTTTTTCATCTTGAGTATACCACCAAAGTAAGGCTGCATACTTCTTTTGAGAAGGCAATACTTCAAAATGACGAATTAACACAAAAATTGTTTAGTCTATTGCAGGAAATTCTGCTAGGCTAAGGGCTTGCAGCTGTGCCAGGGGATTCTGGTTTACGGTCTTCACATGAATGAATAATAGCGGTCCCATTTTGCTGTTTTTCATTCATATCATGACGTCATATTCATGTTTAAATGCTCAACCAAAAAGCTATTATACTGAATAAGAGCTTTAATTAAAGAACAGCAAATTTTTGCTTTATCTAAAGTTGATGACTTGAAACCCGATTTACCGTCTTATCTGAACGTGAAAACGTTTATTATATATATTAATTGGTCCTGATAGTGGTTCGAACGCTGGGAGCCCAGTTGCGTCAGCATAACCAACATTGCAGCAAACGTAGGTACCTTACACAAAAATAACGAACAATTTTTTTCATGTATTTAGTGCTACAAGATGTGGGGTGATGAATTATGGCTTATGACAGGTTCGTCAGGAGAATAGCTAGATTGTGCTATCCTACCTACAGTGGCTTTACTCTAACCCATATAGCCACTTTATTTGCTCCAATGTCAACCCAGTCTTTTTACTGTGTACAGTCTTCTCAGCATTTGTGACATTTTTTCTTGTATAATCTTCATTTCATTTGACTTCCCAATAATAATTGCAACATCAAAGTGAGCGTTGGGCTCAAATTATTACATAGCCATCATTTTTTTAAAGAAGTGATGAATACTGATATTAACATTCTTGTCCTAATGGTGTTCCCTAACATTTTCTATTATTGAAATGAATGGTGGTGCGGGTAGTCACCCCAGTTGGTGCGAATGGGACTCATGCACTCAGCTGCAATCATAGTCCCTCAGTCATTTGTTGGCCCTCCCACATTTCTTCCGTTATCAATGCTTGTTTGTTATCAGAGTAAAGGGCCGCAACGTCCAGGAGAGCGAGGTAATCAAGATGGGCGGCTACCACACACTCGACCTTGAACCCAACAGAAAGTTTACCATCTACAAGAACTGGTGGGACTCAATCAGCATTGAGAGGATAGAGAACGCCTGCGACCCAACCAAGGTAGTTATAACACTTTCAAAAGCTGCGCTCATTCAGATGGAGCAAAGACAACAATTGTAGGGGTGTCAGTATTGTTCCTTTCTCTTTATTGGTCACGTCTTCCAAATAAACTTTCATTTCTGTGGTTAAATTCAGTGATGTTGTGAAAGACGGCTACAATTCATAGCAGTTGGTATTCAAGCATAGTTGAATGTTCTGCAATTACGCAACTTCATCTTTCAACTCTATTCCGTAGCTTCATCCCTGATATTTTTTTTTTTAACATTATGAAGAGTAGCTGTGGCCGAGTGGTTAGCGTATCTGAATGCTGTGCCGGCCTCTAGTGCTGCATGTCGCGAGTTTGCGCCCCGACATAGACACGGCGGTTTTGTGGCCGGTAGATTAGGCGCCTCCCCCCTCTCTAATAGCCTTATTTAGCCACCCTCCAAGTTAGAGGAAACAGCTGTTTGTCTACACATACATGAGTTTGAAAAGATAGTGGGCATAATTCCCAGTAATTTTCGACATCAAGAGTTATTGTTTGTTGTGGTCGTAACCCCTGGAGCTATTGGTGAGGAGTAGTTTAGGCGCTCAGTATTGGTTGAATGTTGGAATATTTATCTTGACCTGCGCAAATTGAGCTGCCTTGTCATGACATTTATCCATATTATGTTCGTCCTCCACCCTAAGCATGCGGAGCTGGCCGCCATCACAATGCAGGAAGGCCTGGCGTTCGTGTGCCTCATCACTTCCGCCATGACAGTAGAGAGGGCCAAAATAGACATCAATATACCAAAGAAGGGCAAGGCAGACGACACGCAGAGGAAGAAGGTGAGCCGGCGGTGATCAATGACTGGGAGATGCGGGGGGGGGAGATCAGGTCGGTATTTGTTTCTTGAACTGATGCGTTAGAGTCAAGGCTGAATAAACTGATCATATATGGTAGCGTCCCCGTTCATAGAAACCATTCTGAAATCTGACCATTCCCACCCAGAGCCAGTCTCATGCGGACCTAATTCTCTCTTCCTGAATCCCTCAAAATACTTTGAGAGACTGTTTGTAAACAAAGTAAATGCCAATTTCCCATTTTTCTCTACACAACACGGCTTCAGGACACCACACTCCGCAGTCACACTACTCTCCAACCTCTCACAGACTGAGGCCAGCCTCACGCCCATTGAGGCCTGATCGAAAAAAAAAACAGCTCCTCGCCTACTGGTATGCACTAGTGATGTTAGTAAGCTTTTGACACAGTTACAAGACACGTCCTCGTAAACTGAATACTCAATCAACACATTCATCCATACAACAAGAAGTGGCTTTCTAATTTCCTCTCTGTCAGACATGCGCTCCCTGTCAGCAATAACAAGCTATCACGAACACGCCACTTCCCCAATGGTGTTCTACAGGTCTCCGTCCTTTCCCATTCATACTTCAATGCCTTCATGCACGACTGCCTGCACCAAATCAACCCAACATAACTTTACAACCATCACGCTTCTCCACGGACACGAGACCGCGGCAGAACACCTCCAGTATTGTTTGAACTCACCCTAAATCTGGCTTCGGGACAAAATGTTGAATGTGTCCGCAAGCAAGTCATCTCTTATATTATTAAAGGAGCACTGCAGTTCATATCATTCATGATATTGTTTTGTTCAGTAGGTGTTCATGTTTCATAATCTGTTGGTAAAATTTTTATTTTGCATCTATGGAAAATTAATACAAATTGCATCTTGTGATTCATTGCTTCCTTAGCCCTTGCGTCTTTGTCAGACTAAAGAAAATTAATTCATTCAGCGCTTGATTTCTTAGTAAAATAATCTTCTTGCTTTTTAGTGTAGGTACTTTCAAATTGATTGAATTTTGTCATTTGTGGACGAAAAACGAATTTCAGACATCAATGGCCTTATGGAGATCATAACCTACTACCAGCTAGTTACTCTCAATAGCTAGCTCATCAGCGTGCAAGGTTAGGAAGTCGACTATTCTTCTTAGGCAAAAGTTCATTTGCGCATTTTTCTTCAAGCAATGAATGCTATTTGTTCCCATACTAAGAGATTGGTTGTATTTAATGCTTTATATTACTGTTACGTTAGGACCCTATTCAATAGATATAAAATGAAAACAGAATTTTTGCGCACGAAATGAAGTCCGCCTTTAACACTAGACAAGAGAAATCACAACATCTATCTTCGTGCCACTCAACATCACTCTCATATCCCACACTCCCACTACCACAATCCTTGGAGTAGATTAGAGTGTCAAGGCTTTCTAGTGCACTGGAGTCAATGTCCTTCTGGCACCAATCCTTGGAGTAACGTATGACAGAGATTAAAGTTGAATAACATACGACACGGGAATGACGTTTAAACCTCACTCAAACAGCAGCACTAAACCGAATTCAGACTCACTCCAAGAAACTGATTACAAAATTTCATCAGACCCATAATTTTCTATGCAAACACTGCATGTTCATCTGACCTTTCTCCCACAAATTTGAACTCCCTACAAAGTATACAGAACATGGCTTACGCACCGCAACGGGAAGATCGCACCTATTTCCCTCCTGTAGTAGGAAACCGAGGAGTTTTTCTTGATCTTTTCATACAGATACAGACACTAGGCCGCATCCCCCAAAAAGGGGGGTGGCCGACGGCAAGGCGCACCTCACACCCTCATACGCTCACACTCACACAACTTAGCCCTTTTGTGCTAAAGGGTCCGGCCGGTAGCCCCCCAACTTACACTCTGAGTCACGAGTGCAGTCCGAGGATCCGTCGTCAGCAGCAGGGCCCGACAGTTTTCACTGGTTTACCCCCGCCGCGTCATAATAGCCGCCCCCCCCCA
>SDVV010009372.1:0-16736 GCA_016164225.1 Gammarus roeselii
AACGTGACAATATCCATGTGACAGTATCAACGTGACAATATCCATGTGACAATATCCATGTGACAATATCCATGTGACAGTATCAACGTGACAATATCCATGTGACAATATCCATGTGACAATATCCATGTGACAGTATCAACGTGACAATATCCATGTGACAATATCCATGTGACAATACCCATGTGACAATATTCTAGTAGAAAAAGAATGGAGTGAATCGTCGCTTTTGAACAAACGATCGCCTTCTTATTGTTTTTTCTGTTCTAATGACATCGCCGGACTGAAATCCCAGGGGAAATCTTAACTGGGGATGGAAATGTTCTGTAGCAAACATTGGAATGCCGTTACACGGGAGGTTTTTAGGCTGCCTTCACTCACCTGACTCTTCGATATCGTGGCATTACTGAAGCAGCCATTTATGCAGCGTCGAGTTAACACCATTTCTTGTATAACTTCATGCGAACAGTGTCATGGGGTCCTGCCTAGGAACAGTGTCTTGAGGTATGACTTCCTAGGAACAGTGTCATCAGGTACTTCCTAGGAACAGTGTCTTGAGGTATAACTTCCTAGGAACAGTGTCATCAGGTACTTCCTAGGAACAGTGTCTTGAGGTATGACTTCCTAGGATCAGTGTCTTGATTTATTTCCTAGGGAGTGTCTTGAGGGATGGCTTCCTAGGAACAGTATCTTGAGGTATGACTCCCTAGGAACAGTGTCTTGAGGTACTTCATAGGAACGGTGTCTTGAAGTTGGACTTCCTATAAGAACAGGCCCTTGAGGTATGACTTCCTGGGAACTGTCACGAAGTATGACTACCTAGGAACGGTATCCTGAAGTATGACTTCTTAGGAACAGTGTCTTGGGGCATGACTTCTTAAGAACAGTGTCTCGAGGTACACTACTCCTGCGGCTGTAACTTCATTAATACAATTGTCATTTCCACAGTCTCCTTCTCTCTGAGAGGTTGTCCGTCGTAATCAACTAATGCTAAGAAATTAAAATTGTGCCATCATTATAGCAACATTCGATGAACACCGCTCTGATGCCTAAAACCACGTTGGCAAGTTCAATAAATTACATCTAGAAGATGATGGTCAAAATATTGAAGCTCACTGGATTTGTTCGTTTTACTTCCAATATATTAACTAGACTTTTTGACCGAGTCGATCGAAATGAACTTACTTTCGTGTCTCTTATTTCCTTGTCAATCACATTTATTTGTAAACTCTGTACATTGAAAATTTGCTTCTAGAAATGTTCACTCAATCTACGCTGTTTGACATTTGTGAATATAATCACTATAAACACGCAACAAATAAAACTGAGTGCTGGGGTCGATCAACGCACCGACATCAGGAGATGCACTTCATTATAGTTATATCTCTAGACCGCTTCCGGCGCTACTGCATTCGTCCAGCGGTTTCGTTGTCGCTATTCACAGATCTCATAGTCCCTGAGAAAGCATCAGTTCACGGCCACATGTGTTGACCACAACCCGTACTAGATGCACAGCGACCACACTAGCCCTACTAGCGTCAATGACCGTTACCCGACGCAACCAGCAGGATAACTAGTGACACCTTGGGCAGCGTCGTGCAGGTGCAGCTGCCGTGCGACGCTCAATGTCTGGCAGGGCGCCACGTCCACCGACGAGGCTCTACAGCCACTCTGCCTGGTCTTCCTCTACCAAACAGACGAGCGAATTGTGCTCTCAACCCCACGAAGGGGGGGGGGAGGAAGGGGGCAGCTGGGCCCGCTATTCTGCGCTGCGTTCATTTAGTCTTTGCATGTTCAGCATTCATTAGCGAGAGGGTATTAGTTTAGACATGTTCATGCTCGTCATTCATCAGCGAGAGGGTATTAGTTTAGACATGTCCATGCTCGTCATTCATCAGCAAGAGGGTATTAGTTTAGACATGTTCATGCTCGTCATTCTTCAGCAAGAGAGTATTAGTTTAAACATGTTCATGCTCGTCATTCATCAGCGAGAGGGTATTAGTTTAGACATGTTCATGCTCGTCATTCATCAGCGAGAGGGTATTAGTTTAGACATGATTGTGCCCGTCATTCATCAGCGAGAGGGTATTAGTTTAGACATGATTATGCCCGTCATTCATTGCTGATACTGTATCAGCTCACTCAAAAAGTGGCTAACAAAAAGTCAGCTTAAGAAATAGCATGTAATAGTTATACGTATTAAGTAACTCGACTATCAATCTTAATAGGACTGTGAACCATTATATTAACGTAAAAAAAAGGTTCCATAAATATTTCACAAGTATCTCATCATATAAAGGCTACAAAACAGCTTGACTTTCCCGATACCTCGCTTTCTCAGACTAGTAAGCATTCGTACTATGAGCACGACTGGACCATTCGTGTCTTCGTATTCGCCTTATTAGTAAGCATTCGTATTATGAGCACGACTGGACCATACGTGTCTTCGTATTCGCCTTATTAGTAAGCATTCGTCTTATGAGCACAACTGGACCATTCGTGTCTTTGTATTCGCCTTATAATTAAAAGCATTCGTATTATGAGCACGACTGGACCATTCGTGTCTTCGTATTAGCCTTATTAGTAAGCATTCGTATTATGAGCACGACTGGACCATACGTGTCTTCGTATTCGCCTTATTAAATAACACAGAAGCTTACAAGCGGTGCCACCCAGGGTATTTGTAAAAATAATTGTTCGTTATAACGTGTCTTCGTATTGGTCTCATTGTGTTTAGTTCCCTAAAAGAATTAGTAGGAGGGATAAGCCACCACAAATATATACCAGTGGAACAATTGTTCATCCTAGGTGCCTTTTCTGTGACGGTACCCACCTGTGCATGTTTGAGGTACAAGTGACTTTATGCTGAGGGTCGCTTTAGAATACGTGGTGCTTGAAGAAGAGCAAATTTCCATAATTACATGAACGGATTTTTATGCCCTCCTCAGGATTCCTTAATATGTTATGTACATTATCATTAGAAGCCTTACACGGCAACCAGGAGCACAATGAAATGAAATAAAATATTCACATATGAATGACTTTATACGATTTTGAACGCACTGTTCAATCAAATTAATACTGCACGAAGTGAATATTAATGAAACGGATCAGGTTAGGGGAGTGACTCTACACAGTCGGAAATCAGGACTGATCCCAGCACACAGTAAGATCAACCCAGTTCTGAAACCACAGACGTAACTAAACCAATGTAAAGACCAAAGATGTTGTAAATGAAACCAATGTAAGGGCACTCTCCCTCTTACGATAGAGAACGGGTTCTTTTATTGGACGGCTGTTCTTCCTGATGTTCGACCAATGATGCTTGCGGTACCGTATTAGCTCGAGGCCCCGCATGTGGACAGCAAGTACTTTGTCCACTACACAACAACAGCAGCCCTCGACCGCATCACTCTGATGTGAGATGGACTCGAGAACGACTGTGTGCAGGAGGAAACGGTCTTAATTGATGATCACTAACCACAAAAAAATAGGTACAACATCAGTTGCCTGTTCTTGTCGAGTCCGAGTGGCTGTTTTGACTAGCATTCAAAAAGATATAGGACAGAAAACGACGTCATTATATTTGTAGTTTTATTTGGAAGTTTCGTTACTTATCATTCACAGTAGTATAATAATGAAACAAAATATAACCTTCAATTAATTAAACAAGCATCTGATATAAATCTGATATTTATTTCAATATTTACAGCAGCGATAAGAATTTTCCTTCCTAGTGTTATTGCCACAAATTCAATGAACGAAGCAATACCATCACAGTGCCAAGCAGAATCTGAAAAAGCACAAACGTTAAATGCAGTGTGGCATCTACAGGAAGAGGGACACTAACCTTACCTAACATCTACAGGAAGAGGGAGGGACACTAACCTTTCCTAACATCTACAGGGAGAGGGGACCTAACACTGATAGTCACTTAGACTGTACAGTTGTCGTAAGTCTGTGGGATGTTTGCACTGATGGGCTGTAGATTATTCCCTATCACTACTCTACTTATTTATGTTTTTCTCGCGTGTCGTAACTCACAGTGCATTCAAACCTACAACAGAGTAACGAAAATTAAAAGAACAACTCGAGCAAGTTATTTCAAGTAGGAATAAAGAGTTGGTTTAATACATAATGAAGGGCGACTATAAGTTAGTGGCAACACAGTTTACTATACAATGAGTCTAAGATTATGTAACTATTCCCGAATCAACAATCCAAGAAGGCAAACACAATTACGGGATTCCAAACGAACATCCTGACTGTACATTCTACCGAAACAATTATAACCAGAACTAACATTGCATTTTTTGCGGAAATCGTTATAAAAAATAAGGAATTTATTTGTTCGGCTCCGCATGTTAGCACAACCAAAAATAATGGGTGGGATGTTTTCTCAGAGAACGTATTTTCTCACCGATTTTTTTATTGATAGATGAAAGCCTTGCATGTTTTCACTAAATATAACACAATGTTGAAGTACTTTTACTTTAAGAATCGTAGTGTACGGGGTACTCCCCATTTTTTTCAAATGCCTTTCCTAATTCACATCCCAGGTTTTGGATTGAATTAACACCCCATTCGTTGCAATGTGAAGTAGCATTCATAACAACTGTTTTCATTGCAGATAATTTAACGCATTCAAGCTTGGAATTAATAATACGAAGATAATTTGCAAAAACATTTGCATGATATGATGGCATTTTCAACCAAAAAAAGTACGCCTCCTTCCAAACAATTTCTTAGAAACTTACACCAAGGCAATATTAGGAAATACTTTCTATAAATATATGATACAATGGTATCGATATTAGTATCTATAGTGATTTTAGAGTCGGTTCAGGACATTATATACCATCGCCAGTAGATGCTATTTATCGATATATTGGTCGCGTTATACGATATAGTGATAGCTGATTACTGAACATTAGAATGCAGCATCCTAGAATTAACACGAAGTATAAACGCTTGTGATGTCACCGCATAGTTGGAACTTTTAGGCATTTCCATTGGTAATGGTGGCTCTAATATGTACAGAGTTTCTCCAACAAGCGAGACTTTAGAAGTCTAAATCAATGAAATATTTTTCTGTTTGTTATCGGGTTAGGTGTATCAAAGTTATTATGGTGCAGCCAGTGTAGTGAATGAACTTACTCTAGTTTTACCATCTCACATCACACTGCTCGTTCGAGCGTGTACACACATCGCACTGCTCGTTCTAGTGTGTACACGCATCACACTGCTCGTTCGAGCGTGTACACACATCGCACTGCTCGTTCTAGTGTGTACACGCATCACACTGCTCGTTCGAGCGTGTACACGCATCACACTACTTGTTCGAGCGTGTACACGCATCACACTGCTCGTTCAAGCGTGTACACGCATCACAATGCTCGAAAAAGAGTGACATCGCCACTCAGACATAGACGCATCGCCACTCAGACATAGACGCATCGCCACTCATACATAGACGCATCGCAACTCAGACATAGATGCATTGAAATCGGAGGCTGACTTACATTGCAGCCTATGACGGTCAGTCAAGAAGAAGGGACTCCATCATATTTATGAGGGACGCCCTCCCTCTTAAATATAATGGAGCCACCAAATAACATTTTGATAATTAGAAAATCTCAAAACCGTCGCCAAGGCCGTAAAGACTGATTTCTGGAAGCGGAGGCAGTAGCGGTCAATTCCGGGTCTAAGGGTTGAAAAGAAGGGTAAGGAGTACACCCACAGCACGCTCATCGTACCCTTATAGTGCTGTAACAGTGCCCATACAAGGCCATCATGGTTTCTTCACAGGACCTTTAAAGTGCAATCACAAGGCATTCACAGTACCATCACAATGCTCTTGCACCGCACTTATTTGACATCACAGTGCCACCACAGGTTACAACGCCTTTACAGTGCTGCGACAGTGCCCTAACCAAGCCTTCACAGTGCCCATACAAGATCACCACTGTGCTCATGCAAGGCCTTCATAGTGCCCTTACAGAGGGATAACAAAGTCCTCACAGCGCCCACTTGCGCAGGGCAGCGTTGCCGTTCTTGGCCCAGTTCTCACGGGTGATTAGGGTCTGGCTAAAGGCCGGCGACTCGGCCAGGGTGCAGGCGCCGATGTAGGCGGCGTGGTAGCGGTACGGAGATACGTGGACCTGCAATCAACAGAAGGAGTCAACTGTGGGCGAGTGAAATGCGTGGGGAGGAAAGAAACTGTTTCCTGGAGGATCGATGAGTTCTACTGCAGACAACAGGTACGACATCGGATGACCTTTGGAATTAATATAAACGAAAAGACTCATTCTCATATCAGTAAATAAACATATACAAACATCTCTAATGTTCTTCTAAAAAAGAAAATTGCAAATTAAAATATAATATTTGGTAAATACCCAAATGCTGTCACACGAACTATCTGGATAAACGGTGCCCTGCCACAGAACATTAAAGCAAAAAATGCTACATATCCTGGAAATACATCAACAGGATAGGCTTCTCGATAAAGAATCGACGGAAATGAGAGGTTCATTTTTCTAGTCCTGAGCAGGTAGCAGCTCATGCTAGTGAGCCAGGCCACCTCACCTTTGGTCTGATGGCCGGAGGAGTGAGGTTATCGAGCTCTGTTGTGAGGCGGTCCGCCAGACCCGGCAGTTGCGTCACGCCACCAGCCAGGAAAATGCTGCGACTCATCTCCTTGCGGATGTCCATTGAGCACTCCTGACGAAGGAGGAGCAAGTGAACAATGTGAAGGCGAAATTACACAGTCAACTGCCATCACATTACAAAGAGGTCAAAATATTCACATAATCTGCGTTTCAGCAAGCATTTGATAGGTATTGGTCGGTAATTACTGATACCAGATTAAATACAAATCTATCAATCGTATACTGAATACACAAGTATCTATCACTAGATATCGAATTTGGGGTTATGTTTACTTTCAGTCGTTGAGTGCTACTCGTTTCTGGTGCTTCAACAAAAAAAAAACATGACCCTTCTGCATTTATACACGATCAATCCATTGAATTTATTTGATCAAAAACTTTCCTCACTTGAATGGGTCCGAGTCATAACTTAATCCGGTATATTAATGCTTTCGTCATCCGGTAGTTGTGTGCCAAGCTGCCAAGGAGGAAAATTTCCCGTCACTAAAAGCGCCAACAAACTTCATGAAAAGATCTGTGACCTAATTTGGCGTCAATCCCAGAGTTAGCTGACTACGCTCTTGATTAGTAAGACAACAACTAGCACAAGGGCGGCATCATATGCTTTTGATAGCGCAGTTTACCGCAGGAGTGTCCCGTCTTTTATTTTCCAAGGATTTTGATACAACATGCTCACAAGTCTCCGTACCTGTATGGCCTTGTGCACCAGTTTGTGCAGGCCAGGGTGGTCAAGTCCCCAAGCGTCGGGGTTGAAAAGGCCTTCAGTCGACTGGAACCGTCCGAAGTCGAGCTCCACAGCACTGCAACGGAGGGAAGTCAGGTTACGATGAAGTCGAAACGTAACAAAATCAGAAACACTAAGATGAATACCCGAACAACTTTGGTCTACGTGTAACTGTATAACACGTTGGAATAATTTAAAATTTTTACACCTGCATTATTGAGAAAATATAATAAAGAAGTTGGGAAGGCTACGTAATGGAACAATTTTACAGATGCAAGGCGGAAAATCTCAAAAGCGAGTAGCCGCCGGCAAGATGCACGTCACACTCCTCCCATGCACTGACAGACACACAGAAACACACATTTCGGGTCACGAGTGAGGTCCGAGATCAGTGTCAGCCGCACGGCCCGACAGCTTGCACTGGTTTACTCCTGCTGCGTTATAATTGCAGGGCAATCGTGACGCGGCGGACATTGATTCCACTTGAATAATAATTCTTTAGAGGCCGCCGTGGCCGAGTGGTTAGTGTGTATGACTGCAGTGTCAGCATCTGGTGCTGCATGTCGCGAGTTCGAGCCTCGGCAAGGACACGGCGGTCTTGCGGTGGGGAGATTGAGCGCCTCCCCCTGTGCGTCAGCCTCACTTAGCCACCCTCTTTACTAGGGGGAAACGGCTGTACGTCTATACATACATACAGACGAACACCTCATTACTTTACTTTTACACACATTAACTCGCAACTTCCTCCTCTGACACATGCTACAAAACTCCGACACTGGCCTATTAAATTTCTCCTCCTAATAAGTCATGAGTTAATGTGTTGTCAACGAAAAGCTCACTCGTAGGGACACTGCGCAGTGCTTGGGAAGAACTCCTTCAATGATACGGTCTTCTCAAAGTTCTCAGGGTGGTTGGTACAACGAGCTTTCTCCGTGTTGTAATGTTGGGCGCAATAACACGCGCTCTCCAAAACCTGATGAAAGAAAGAAAGCTAATAATGAGGAAGTATTAAACCGCTGCTCTATTGTTACATAGATGAATTTGATAACTGAAAAACACATCTCCCTAAATTGACCTGTAATTAGGCTAGAAGTCAATTGGGGATTTTATTTTCGATCGACAGACGATTTTATCTACTTTTGAGGATCCCTCGAGCCCTACCTAAGAAGGGCTCATAAGCAAAAAGTCATTGAAGAAGTAAAATAGAATGATGTGATAATTACGACGTGAACCAGTGGAATGATGCAACATTGAACTCACGTGTCTGATGATGTAGCTCTCAACGTCGTTGACGAGAGACACGTTCCTCAAGTAGAGGAACTGACGCAGGTGGTCCAGGATGCGACAGCCTCCATAGGGCACGCGTGATACACCTCCTTCGACAATGTACCCTGTTGGTGAGGCAGGAGAATGAAGTTAGGCATTGAATGCGACGTCAGGGCAAGCGGGGTCCTCCTCTTTCGACGATGTACTCTGCTTGGGCCAGGAAAAATATATCAGTCAATGAATGCGACATTATTGTATGTACCATGTTGGTGGGCAAGAAAAATAAGTCAGTGTATGAATGGTATCATCACTGAGGCAAATATCTCTTTGAAAGAGTGATTCCAAAACCCAATAATGGGAATGTATGTGTGTATTTATGTATGTCATGCAGTAGCCTCATCATGCATGGCAGTACACACATTCGCACAATCTCACTGCAGGGACACTGGAAGTCTTTTCCTCCAATTTAGCATCATAATTTCACAACAACCCTTACCACAACGCAATGGCAGACCAGAACAGTTTTTATTAGATTGTGATTGATGTGAACGGAACTTGCCAGATTCAAGAACATGAAACCGTTCATCGAGAGAATATCATTAATTCAAGTTATTGGTGAGATTATATTTACAGTACGCTAATTTAAACAACGAAAACATTCTTTTTAATTAATTTTGTTAGAAGATTTCATATCAACTAGGTCAATTTCATCCACGCTAACCATCAATGACGGGAACGATGTCCATCCTCTCGCCGATGTCCACGACGATGCCCGACGTTGCGTTGTAGGCGTACAGAGCCAGGATGGACTGGTGGGTTACGTTCACGCCCTTCACGCCAAACCTGGAAAAAAAAAAATCTGTAACGACAGCATTCATGCAAGAGAATGCGAATATGGGCTTACATGGATGAAATGTAGTCACTGATCAAGATAAAGAAATTGCTCGTGAGTGTGTTGGTTTAGGGACACTTACAAAAGATTTTTCGACGCGTAACACACTGTATTCAAGAATATTCCCTAAAATAGAACAATTACACGAAAATAATGTACATTTTCTAGCCTACGTGTATACAAGGTACACTTAATCAACCGTTTTTTACTCATAAATCAGCTTAGATATGAGGGTGGAATAAATAGTGAAAAGTAACTTACTTTTCGAAGAGTGTTCTGAGTAGTTCGGACTGAGTGGTCTGATTTAGGACTCGGGGAACCGATATCTGAAGGTTGTAGTTCTTCGGGTCAACTTTGAGGTCGCTGAATGTTTTAGCGAGAAGACTGGAGACGGCGGTGAGGTCCACGGAGAACTGAGGATAGAACAACGTACTTGAGCGGAGAAGTTGTATTAAAACTGAAAAATTCAACCGCCAAGCGGTTGAAAGTGATGCAATGTATATTCATATATCTATGTAGGTGATTTGAACTTGTCCAACACTTTATGCTGATATTTTTAAATTTCACTAAATATACACGAATGTGTAGCTAATAATCGACAGATCAAATCATGCCTCGAATAGGGTATGCCGGTTGATGGCAAGTTGACTCCTTTAATTGTGTCAGCACATGAACATTTAGCTAATGTTCGGTGCGGTCAGTTATGGCTCCATTGGGATATCCTGGCTTATGGCATTCACCCTCACCTTAGATATTCTGTGTGAGGGCTTCATGGGGAAGCTGAGGCTGCCCGAGGTCCTTGTCTCAGGAGCCAATGCATCCTGGCCCCACACCTGGCGACGGCTTTCTCTGTCTGTGGCGACAACCGACGGGAAGAAGAGTTGAGGGAGAGTGGCTTGAGAAGAGAGGACTCCGGCTCGCACGCTGCAGGACCCGATGTCGATGATAAGGGTGTCACGGAACAGGCTAGGGTTGGTGGGCATCGGGTTGGGCTGGACGTACTGACTTGCAAAGTCTTCCACGAGGTGGGACTCGAGAGCTCGTCGCCATCGATCGGCTTCGGAGCGCGAGGAACAACGGACAACAACATAGTGTCCTTTCTGCGAGTGCACACAGAGAAGGGTGCTGTTAGCAAGGCGCTTGGATGGGAATAATGATGTGAAACATAAATGGGCCTAGAGCTGGTGCGGAGAAAATGTGATCGTCTATTCACATTTGTACCTAGATCCGAAGAATAAGTGATGTGCTGGCCGGTGGAAGTGCGTAGATGAAGTTGAGTGAGAAAGACGATAATTGGACACCACAACGGGATAAGAATTAACGAAACATAGACAGCTGCTGCACGTCCTAAGCAATGCCAAATATGGCCAAGATGCATCAACTAACCAGCGTGTGATCTAAGCAGCGATAACATATACTCCATCAATTACTCGATACCAAACCATGATTTTCGCTCGCAAGAAGTGGCTGGTCACGAGACAGTCCTTCAACTCAACCTCCTCCAACTCAGACGTATCTGAGCCCCTAAGCTACAGGGTCGGGAAAGAAACTATATCATTCATCCGGCATTCTGAGCTGGAGGCTTTGAGACCACGTTATCGATGAGGCCGGGCGCATCGCTGTTTTATTAGATTCCGTCGTTAGTTAAAGATACCCCTTCTCTTCTCGCACTCAGCCCGTCTCACGGAAGGCCGACTTAATGTGAGAACGCTCTGCAGGGTTGCGTCAAATTCATCCATTCGCTAGGTATAATTCTACGTTCACTATTATCTGTTGTATGCGAACTCGTCGCATCTTAGCTGATACCTCGAACACTCAATGAACCTTACTATCTACGCATGCAGACATCTTTTTTATCTTACCTGTTCTCATTCTCATCCCAGATTCTATCAATTCACTTCACCCATTCCAGAGGTAGCTACTTTTCAAAGACTTAACCTCCAATACGTTCAAATGCAATACCAAACTATATTTTAACAATATAAGTCCAAAACTGTTTTGGATGCCGACGATTGCCTAAGAAACATAGTGATATAGTTATTCGCTTTGATAGCAAACATTTCCAATAGCTTGAGAATAAATTAGTAAAAAGGGTTTAATCAGTCCCCGAAGTGTTTGGAAACAGAACATATTCTTCGATGGTACACGTTGTTAAAAGCACTCATATTCATGCTTTATTGAGACACATTCAAGTCAAAATGATTCACAGCGCAATTTCCTCTTCTAACTCGTTGATATTTAATCGATATCGAGCGTCTGAACAGTGAGAAATGAGGACTCACCCCATCATCAACGCTGAGCATCAAAGCAGACTTGTCTTCAGGAGTTTCGACCTAAACGGTACACCGGTGCAGGAAGAGGCAGAGGGAGCACCAGGGTAAGTCAGGGGAAACCAGAAGATTAGTGCGAGGAAATACCCCAAAAGGTTAATGCGTGCATTGCACACTTCCGTTGAATTCAGGTGCTGGGTGACACAAGTTAAGTTGTTGAAAGTTTAGAAATTGCAGGAATATAAGTTTTTTCTTAGTTGAACACAGAAGAGGAGGAAAAACTAAAGATTTTTATTAGTATTATGAAGGTGAGGTAACAGATAGGTCTAGATGTGCATTCAGCAACACACAAACGATTATGTTCTCAGTGAAGAAAATGTAATACAAGTTGAGGCCTTGAATCAATACAGGGAAGAAAACGTTAGCTGATAAGTTTATAAGTCATATTAATAAGAACTATCTTTAAATTAGTGTTCACGCATGTGTTTAAAATTAGTGCAATTTTGAATTAGTCTATTTCGTTCAACTCGAAAACATTGATGTTGGAACCTAATTAAATCAGTGTAGCAATGTTATTCAAACATGGTTATTGTTAGATAGATGAGAAAAAGACTGTACACGAAAAATTCAAAAACCGGGTAACCCAAGTGATTGATCTTCACCATTCAAATTTCATAAGCGGAAAATTAAGATGTATGATGGAAGTTATATTCAAATTCATGTACGAACCCTTGCGTATATTAGGTAACACCAAGCAATGACCGTTGTGTAGACACTTACTAAGTGTACCATCATATGCCAGGATCGAGCGTCGCCGTTTATTTTTTCTTTTCACTTAATTCCCTTATCAGGTTTGTCAGTGAATTCGGCATAATTTCAAAGACACAGGTTGAACTCAGAGATGCTGTGGTCATACATTTTCATACACAACTACTAATTATCAAAAGATAGTATGATGACTATTTGCTAATAGTATGATGACTATTTGCTAATAGTATGATGACTATTTGCTAACGGTGCTCGAGTTTAAGAAGTGATTGTAAATGCAATCTTTGGCATGCAACAAAATACTTAGAATTACCAAACCGTTGTCTTTAAAAGGTAAAATTATCTCCCATAAACAAGTGCGCAGTGCTACTCACCCCGTCGTCCACCCCCACCATGTTGCCCTCCATCGTCTCCACCTTGCCTCCCATCAATGTCAGTTTGAGGCTTTGCTTGTCACACTGGGAGTTCTGGAACGTGGGGTTACATTTCAATGATGGCCACAGTCCCCAATCGATAGCTTTCATCGCTATATAAATAAAGGTGTATGAAAGGGATGTGCACTTACTGCTTTATCATTATATACTTCATCAAAGATTGCCACATAACGAAACACTGTTCCACTTGTTGACCTATATACACATCGCCCTTCCTTCTCCAACAATAATTTTTATTGATATCATCTGAGCAGAACAAATCAAACATTTCAACCATGCTTTGGTTCAATAATTACGCCCTCTTAACTAACGTACACTGAAGCTTTTAGAACTGCGATTGAATCTAAATAATCGTACCTGATAATAGTAGAGCACACCGTCTTTGGCAACAAAGTATCTCCTCTTCCAAGCGTTCCAGAAAGTAGCTTTTTTTCTTCCTGAAGGCAACTTCTCAAGATACCCTTCAATGTTGATGTAGCTGTGGCCTTTGGAGTGAACGCGCGGGGCTTCAGGGACGTAGTAGAGGCGTTTCAACAGAGAGCGCTGTAGAGAGGCACAAACTAGGGTTAGTTATTTAATTCCAACTTTAGAAACAAATGCATCAACCAAAATATTTGTTCCCAGAATTCGATTCTCGAACACCAACATCACAACGAAACAATAAAGTACATGAGTTCTACCAGCACAATTTCTTTGAGCAGCAAAGTCCTACCACAACAGATTTATGAAATTGCCCTGATGTTGATCAGCTGACTCACAGGGTCCCATCCTGACGTGGAGGTTGGTCTGCTCATCAAATCTCGCAACTCCTCATCAACCTTCTGAAACTGGCAGAAGATGGGCTCTACTGGTTCGTCAGGGTCGTGCGGGTCGCCATCAAGCAGGTTCTCTGTGCTAGGGGCCGAGTTCAGACTGGTGTTGCTGCTGGACTTCTCGAGGGAAGAACTTGCCAGAGACGAGCCCGACAACTTGCGCGAAAGGGTAGCGGTTGGATCGGCAACTCGTAGGCTACCGCCACCCACGGATGTAGGAGTGATGCCCACACCGTGTGTGGAGCCTGTGGACGCGTTGCTGCTGCTACTCGACATCGAAAAGGTAGATGTGGGTGAAACTGAGCCATTGTTGGAACTGCTGTTCAGATTCTTGCCGGTCTCGAACTGACTTCGAAGAGCTTTGACTGACGGCAGGAATTTCTTGCCTGAGGCTGGAGACTCCGGCTCTCGAATTGGACTGCCGTTCTGGTTCCAGTTTTTGATGTCAACCTGAGATGTACAAGGATTAATGCGTTAGAGGTTTTTTGTTGGAATGAAGACGTGTTTATAATTAAACATTTTTTCATACTGATAGTGAGTTCAAGAAAGGGGAAACATCTCCTAGCAACATTTACCGGAAGAAATTTACATAATTATTATACGACGAAGCAGATATATCCGTTTAATGTGTCCATGTCAGAAAAAAATTGCTAGGACTCTATAAGTACTTATATAGTTATGAACAAAACATACAAATCCACACCTTCGAAAATATTATTCGTAAGAAGTAGATATGAGAAATATTACCTCCCGTGCAATTCCGAACTCAGTTCAGTATAATATCGAATGAAAAGATAATAAGAAATAAAAACTGAATTAATCATAATAAAGAACATTTCGTACACAAGGTGATCACTCAATCTTCATATTGCGCATGACAAAGGCTCTATAATTTGTTATTCCGTGCGTTAGGTTAACGAGCACGTTAAACGTTGCTAACAGGTTCCCACAAGGGCCTTCATTGGTTAAGGTGTAAATGACATGTGGTTTTGATTATAAAAGCAATATTTTGCGCTTTTTCTATTCTTTCGCCACTGAAATCAAACTTCAGTTTATTTATAATGTGGTTTGAGTTCACCTTGATCGATACGTTTCATTTTTACCCCATATTGATCGTTCAGGTACAATATCTACTAGCTAATCTCCACAACTCGAAGCCACGCAGATGCGTCTCTCTGTCCTCAACCTATTGAAATTGTCAAGATTCCGTCCTACTTAGTTGGCAGAGTTCCGTACCCGACGATAAGTAAATGATACAATAGATAAGGTGGAGGACCTCGTTTTTGATTGAATACAGACTGGACATCCCTAATTTTTGTCGATTTTATGCTGATACAGCATGACGGACAGTTTGTCAGAGTGATACAGCGTGACGGACAGTTTGACAGAGTGATACAGCGTGACGGACAGTTTGACAGAGTGATGCAGCGTGACGGACAGATTGATAGAGTGATACAGCGTGAAGGACAGTTTGACAGAGTAATACAGCGTGACGGACAGTTTGACAGAGTGATACAGCGTGACAGACAGATTGATAGAGTGATACAGTGTGAAGGACAGTTTGACAGAGTGATACAGCGTGACGGACAGTTTGACAGAGTGATACAGCGTGACGGACAGTTTGACAGAGTGATACAGCGTGACGGACAGTTTGACACAGTGATACAGCGAGACGGACAGTTTGCCAGAGTGATACAGCGTGACGGACAGTTTGACAGAGTGATACAGCGTGACGAACAGTTTGACAGAGTGATTCAGCGTGACGGACAGTTTGACAGAGTGATACAGCGTGACGGACAGTTTGACAGGGTGATACAGCGTGACGGACAGTTTGACAGAGTGATACAGCGTGACGGACAGTTTGACAGTGATACAGCGTGACAGACAGTTTGACAGAGGAACACGACTCATTTTTATAATGTGTATTTATTGATATACTCTACCTCAATATCATAAATGAACTAAATAATGGAACGAAACTAGTTTACCCTAAACTCATTATAGCTTATTTAGGGCCATCATTTTTGCACAACTTAGTACTTAAACTAAATAGTCACCACGGGAACTATTCAATCCTGTTGTTTAGGCTCCACCTAGTGGCCTCATGATCTTTACCTTGCTGGGTGAGGGCGCCATGTTCCTGGGTCGCTGCCTCTGGCGGAGGGTCTCGGGATAAACGTCCAAACTTCGGTCCTTCTGCACGCGCTCCTCCTGCCGCGGCGGCTGCTCCACGACGCTGTCCTCCTTGAACTGGTCCACAGGAGTGCCAGGAGAAGGTGTGTCTGCAAGGGAAGAGGAGGATGTGACCAAGGATATCGGGAAAGGGTGATGACAATTTCGATTGGAGCGCAGCAGAAAGAACGCAGAGGATGTTGAGAATAAGGAGAAAAATTATTTAAGGAGTTTGAAGGATGGCGCCAAAAGGATCAAGCAACGGTGTCCGTAAGTGGAACGGGCAGGATGATATGAGGTGGTAGATGAAGGGAAACGGTCGGAATAGTTGAATAAATGTTGTGCGGTGTACAGTGCCAGGCGAGGGTGAATTTGTTAATATGAGAGGCTGGATATCAGAGAGAGTAGGACAGACTCTAACATGAATACGATCTGTGAAATAAGTGCAGGCGGGCAGTGAGGAGGGAAAAGATCCTCAGCATAAGAATGTGGAGGAGAGGAGGGAAAGGATCCTCAACATGGGAATATTGAGGAGAGGAGGGAAAGGATCCTTAGCATAGGAATGTGGAGGAGAGGAGGGAAAGGATCCTCAGCATAGGAATGAGGAGGAGAGGAGGCAAAGGATCCTCAGCATAGGAATGAGGAGGAGAGGAGGGAAAGGATCCTCAGCATAGGAATGAGGAGGAGAGGAGGCAAAGGATCCTCAGCATAGGAATGAGGAGGAGAG
>SDVV010009373.1:0-16735 GCA_016164225.1 Gammarus roeselii
TTATATATTTATATATGTAGGTACACAAACTGCTAAAGATTGTTAAAACTATAGAGCCAAATGGATAGATTTGTTATAAATAAAGCCCAAATCAATTAAAAACTACCGAACACAAGGATGAAAACTAGAAAAAAAATCTTGGTTAGAATAGGTTAGGATGGGTTTGGTTTACGGCCCCTTACATCACAAACCTAAAGTAAAAAATGCTAGAGTGGATATAGTGGATGTTTGAATAAGTCAGACATTCCGAATTGGGACGAAATCTTATAACAAAACCTGAATTATTCGATAAATTTCCAACTGTTTAAACTGCAAACGGTTAATAAAAATTTAATAATGTATGTCATGTATGAATAATCTTCTAGTAAAGACATGCTAGAGAATAACAAAATTGAGAACTACAGATTCTTCACTCTACCCTAACCGACAACCATTAAAATAATATACGGTGTATCCTACCACACCCAGATGATAAAGCCTACTCCAATATCCCAGGTGATCTGGTTCTTGACTAGCATCGTATACTAACATATTAGTCATACCGAAAATATCTGACATTCAAAACATACACTGAGTTCATGCATAATGAAGCATAATACTACGAAACATATTATATCTCTAGCAAATTTTCCTAGACCTAAATGATGCTATGCCTCTAGTAAGATAAAATCAATGCCCACTGTGTCATAACAATGAATTCTACAATGCTTTATTAAGTCATTTCTAAGCAAAGTTCCCCTGATATGGAATAAAATTGAGAGGCAACAGCTAATCATGGTACAATACCTAGACATACCATGCATCTGTTTAGTACATCTTCTATGAACAGCTTCGAGCAAAGTCTCATCCTGGACTTAACCATGAATCCATGCACAGGTACAGTTGTAAAGAATGAGTCTGACATGAGACTCAAAGAGTATGACTATAAATCTGGGCTTCTGTTCACTGACGACCTAAGCAAATCACTGCCACGACCAGCAGCTCGTCGCATAACCTCTCTAACAATTATATGGAACTTAAGACCAACATCCACAAGAACTTCCAAGTTCACGTTGAACATGGATGATATCCAAATGACTACCAAAGAGTGTAAACCGCCCAGGACCAATCCATCCAGTAAATCGTCTTCTAAACCCTATAATTACAGTGGAAAAAAAATCATACAACAATAATAAAATTACCATGTAATTCTCTACTCTGCCCTAGTAAGAAAGATTGAAAAAATTGTAATATGCGAGGGTATCCATCACAGTGAAAAGGTCCACTTATACAGATAAACGTATACAAAACTAACAACAAGTCCAAGCTTGTAATAAATCTAATCTTTTATAGCTTTAATCTCCACTTCAATCTTTGTAACAAGACCTAAAATGATATATTAAACACAAAAAAAAATACACCATCTGCTAAATAACACATGAAATGATGTTCTACATCGCAGATACAAACGTATTATATGCTACTATTCCTATAATTGTATAAAAATTTCCAATACTTTGCATTGAAGAAGGAAACTCTACATAGAATAATCAAAAGTGAATGAAAATATACTAAAACGCTCGAGTTATAATAAAGCAAGAAGATCAATTCTCTACCATACACAGAACACATATTAAAAACTATGATGTACGAGAAAAAAACTAGCGTGTAACCTACCAAACCACTAACGTGAATAAGCTAGCAAGGCATGCGAGCAGCATACACAGAAACCCACAGTATATGATGTGGAATACTTCTACACAAGCACGCTATAGTATATACCAATCTGATGGAATTTTTCTCCAACGGAGTCCAAAACAGGGTTAAATCAAATTTTCTTAAACAAATGTATCCACTGAATACCAAAATGATGTAATAACTGACCAATCATGCCTGAAATATTGTGTTACATGAAAGATGCAAACCTAAAATATCCTAAAATTCTTATAACTGTATGAGATAACAATTAAAAATTATAAAACAATACAAATTCATCATATATTAACCGCTCATTATTATTTATACATAACACAATATGATTACTTACGAGAAATCCAGTTTATGTAAACTTTAGCTACTCTCGCTGAAGGGAGACGACCGACCGATATTAACAAAAAAAAGAGTAAAGACCACTCGAACATGCTACAGCCGCTTGATAACGGTCCATTTAAAAGATGCGGATACATTGTGTCACCGAGATATCAGGTTCAAAACTGGATAGTGCGTTATGGGGCTTACAGATTCTCGTAACGAAGCTGCTGCATCCCCAGAAATATATACATCGACCCGCTAACTGCCAAACTATTATACCATCCTAATCCTATAGATATTACATACCTATAAATTAAACAGATGGAAAACACAAAATTTTGTTCAAATCCAACCATCCGGCTGGTACCAAGCAGGGCCGAACGCACGCTAAGGCTGCAAATAGAGCTATAAAATATACTCACCATGCTATTCCCACAAGCAATATGTATAATACAAAAAATAAACCAGCAAAAAACACAAAATATCCCAATCCAACCGCTAGGACCGACCAGCCAAACACCGAATGAGTCAATTATACCCCAACTAGATATGAATACAAACATAATCTACACAGAAAAATATATAGAATTATAATCCAGACATAAATATATAATGATACAGACACTCAAAACATAGAAATAATGGCAAATCAGTCATGGGAAAGTACAAGATAAAAAACAGCTAGGAGCAGCCTCACCTGACGAAAATTCCAGAGGTATACCGAACATTTGTCAAGGGCCCCTTCCTACACCCACCCCTCTAAGATGTGATGTAGCATATTCCTTCCTACAATTAATAAGTATAAATTGAACAATAGAAATGAGCAAGCAGTCCCAATACATTAGACTAAAGTATAAGAAAATGATATATAAATACTATGACAAATAAAAGAGATAACCATTCAAACCAGGAAAAAATCAGAAATCACACCTTGGAAGTACTGATTACATGATAAAATAGATAAGAGCAAACCTAACCAGACAAATTTTTCCAGAGGCGCACCGAACTTTTGCCTAGGGGATCCATACACCCCACCCCTCGCCCAGAATGAGATGAAGGCTTATTCTTATGAGAACCGAATGAATATATAAGAACAAACAGTTATGGCCAGGTATACCCAATACATTAGTCTAAAGGATAAAAAAATACATAAATACAATAAACAATAATAAATCATAAACTAAATGTTTAAAGGACGAAATACTCCCAAATATTTCCGAAAAGCTGAAGGCGAAAGCCTCCGCCCATCCGCCCCCTTCGCCCCCGCCCGTTAGCTGACTCACGCGCCAAAACCGGTTCCGAGCCCGCTCGCCTGACTCCGGTCAACCCCCTCCCCACCTCTAATTAAGCTCTATCTTATTCCTTCACCAATCCGCGTTTCCTTGACATGGTAATTTCTATCAGGTCGAATTATGTGACAATACAGAGTCCATCACTGCGTGTAGGCAGTCTTTATTCATATCATCCGCCAAGTGAGTGCCAAAGTGTCTTGGTGTGTGGATGGGCCTATGAGAGTTGGGGAGCTCATATACAGATGGAATGGTATTATTGTACCGTCATAAGTCGATACATAGATATACACACATTGAAGATTCATATGAGAATGAAGAAACAAATTTGAAGTACATTTGATGATGAGTGCGCAAATTTAAAATACATATGATGATGGGGCAGGACCTTATGATGTTCATCACATCATGTGACCGAGTGAGCAAACTTGTTAGTGACCGGTAGCGAACATCCAACTTTTAGCTGAGCATGAGTATCAACTTTTCCGACACATAACGAGAAACCGGAGAAATAGCCAAGTATATTTAAATTACATAATAAATAGGCGGTCCATCTTGATGACACATAGCATTGCGATCAGACTTTATGTTTTTATGACGTAATTGTTTGATTATCTGCCTATTACGTTGTGGGGCAAAGGTTGTCTGGTTTTGTGTGAGTGGGAGTTAGAGGGTCTCTATCATACATGCATGTGTGATCCGGGCAGGGCATATTTGCAGCGACGCTGTGCGAGGAGATCCCTGTCTTTTTACGTGACGTTAAACTACACGCTTTGCGAAAATACGAAAGTAGTGATAATGAATCTCATTGTATCTTTCACTATCGGCGATGTAACAGAATCGTGTTAACAGGGTGATAGTGTTGATGCTCTGAGCAAGCTGGAAAATATAGTTTTACGTGGCCAGTTTTGTGTTAATCGTCATCAACTGTTTGACTCTGCCTGCCCCTGCCGACGGGCAAGCAATGGAGTGCTACATTTCTGCTTGAAAGAAGATCCGGTTGCGCAATTCGGAATGTCAGCTGGTGGCTTGTTGAAACTCTTTGGACCTGAAATCGTGAAAGCTTTGGCCCCCATCTCTGTTCTTCTGAACTCGGTGTCAATGTTATTTTCATTCCTTGTTGATCGTTGATAGGTCGCTTTTCGAGTTCTCAACACAACACCGTTTGAACAGGAAAGCTTGTTCTGAATTTTAAAAACTCGTATTACTTCGCTCAGCTTTAGTCGTTCCTGGATGTTCAGTCACCCGATTTTTTTAGAATTGGTGTCACGTGGTCGCTCTTTCTAAAGCTCCCATCGTGAGCTACTTTTGCGGTGATGTTTATGCTACGTTGAATGTCTGAGAGTAATGTTTTCGTGCACTTTCCCAATATGGTAGGGCAGTAGTTTAAATGTGAAAAAATTAGAGCATTGATTTCGAGAAGTCTGGACTTGAAGTCGAGTTGTTTCTTCGTTCGACTGAGAAACATGAGTGTACTATTCAGTTTGGAACAGAGCTTATCAACATGATGTCCAAAGGTCATATTCGGATAAAGCCACACTCCCAGACTTTTGACTTTGTTGTCAAAAGGGATTTTTGCACCCACACAATCAACTTCAAAGTTCTCGGGAACTTTCCGTGTATTTGCTTTGAATCCCAGGATAATGCATTGTGTTTTACTTGTATTAACTTAAAGCCCATTTGAGAAATACCAGTCCTTTATGTGGGTCAGCGCTATTTCTGCATCCGTCTTCAGCTTTTCTAATTCGTTTGCTGGTCTAACGAACAACAATTGAACATTGTCTGCGTATAATGTCACTCTGGCGTTGTCGAGAATGTTTCCACAGTTTATGTCATTGATAAACAGAAGAAAAAGAACCGGTCCGAGAATCGATCCTTGTGGAACGCCGAAATTTACCGGTCTTGTGCTCTTATATGCGCCCTCGTCTTTCTATAATATTCCGCTAGACAAATAACAACCTTGTCATCGACCATCTCGCCGTGTGGTGGAGCGCTAGCTATCGTTCAAATTAACCAATGAGTGCTCTATACCAGACAGGAATCTACTTCGCCTGGGTTCAGAATTTACACAATAATAGGAATAAATGTGCGACATAACTGGAGTGGCAATGCTAGGAGTTTCAAGCACCAATCCAGCACCTGGTGTATCATGTTCCTCCTGCTGTTACAGTGACAGACTTGTGTTCCAGTGCCTAGTGGATCATGTTCTTTTTGCTGTTACAGTGACTCAGACTTTTGATCCAGCGCCTAGTTGATCATGTTCCTCCTGCTGTTACAGTGACAGACTTGTGTGCCAGCGCCTTGTGGATCATGTTCCTCCTGCTGTTACAGTGATAGACTTATGTTCCAGCGCCTAGTGGATCATGTTCCTCCTGCTGTTACTGTGACTCAGACTTGCGTTTCAGCGCCTAGTGGATCATGTTCCTCCTGCTGTTACAGTGACAGACTCGTGTTTCAGCGCCTAGTGGATCATGTTCCTCCTGATGTTACAGTGACTCAGACTTGTGATCCAGTGCCTAGTGGATCATGTTCCTCCTGCTGTTACAGTGACAGACTTGTGTTCCAGCGCCTAGTGGATCATGTTCCTCCTGCTGTTACAGTGACAGACTTGTGTTCCAACGCCTAGTGGATCATGTTCCTCTTACTGTTACAGTGACAGACTTGTGTTCCAGCGTCTAGTGGATCATGTTCCTCCTACTGTTACAGTGACTCAGACTTAACACCTGTACTGATTCTGACTGTTTGCTAAATTTTTCCTTGTACCATTAGCCAAAATTATGGAAACTAGTGAGCTTTTGGCTTTTTCTCAGCTGTACTGAGTCTTGTTAGTGAACTTTTACCTGTCCCATAGCGGCAGTGACAGTCTTGGGCTCTGCCACTGTTGCCATTGCAACTGTGGGAGAGACAACGGCTCACTGACAACCTTTGTCGCTCCCACAGCTGCAATGGCAGTCCTGCTAGTCAGCCTTAGCATCTCTCACAGCTGTAGCATCAGTCTTGTTAGTGAGCCATTGTTCTTCCCACAGCTTCATGGACAGTCTTGTTAGAGAGCTTACATGTCCCACAGATGTAGTGATAGTCTTGTTAGTGAGTCTTGTTAGAGAGCTTTAACTTGTCTTGTTAGTGAGCCTTCGCCTCTCCCATAGCCGTAGTGACAGTGTTGTGAGTACCCTGCGCTGTAGTGCTGGCCTAGTGACTACCCACAGCTGCAGTGACCCTCTTATTTAAACCCACAGCTACAGTAACACTCTTGGAAGTTAGTATCCGTTCTACCCGCACAGCTGCAATTGCTGAAACTTATTAAGAGTTATGTTCAGGCATTATTGAGTCGTCTTGTATGTATCGTAACCGTCCATGAAGTAGTAACGTCCGTGTTCAAAATGAAACGGTTCCATTGATGGCACGAAGAAGCAAGCTCTCTGTGACCTTGAGAAGCGAATCGGCGCGTTGAAGCACAAGGTGTGCCACGTTATTGGATGCAATTAGAGCGTGTAGTCAAGATAAATCGCCCGTACCAAGGGTAAGGTGTTAGTGTAGGGTTGATGCTTGAAGACAGCACCTCCCACCTATCACCTGACACCCTCTTTCCACTACCAAATGCTCCACCTGTTAACCCCTCTCCACTTTAACTTGTTCCACCTGCCACCCCTTCTCCACTCCCACTTGTTCCACCTGACACCCCCTCTTCACTCCCACTTGCTGCACCTGACACCTCCTCTTCACTCCTACTCGCTCCGCCTGCGAACTCCACTGTACTCCTCCGGGCTCCACCTGACACTCCCTCTTGCTCCAACTTAACCCCGATTTCTCCGAACCCCGTTTTAACCTCTAGCTGTTTGCCCCGTTATCCCACCGTTGCAGGTTGTACTGACGCTCCGTTGCACCTGTTTTCTTTTCTGCCTCTTTCCCCTTCACTCAGAAACGAATGGCACTGGATGCCAGTGCGGACACAGGCCTCGCCACCATAGATGAGGTTTGTCCCCTTTCCTTCTTCAGCGATCGTCTGCCCCCGCGTATCTTTAGTCTTCGGTTCATGTCGTCGTTTTAATTTCCATTATTTATGCATATATTTTAACGTACTCCTTCATACGCTTCAGTATCAACGCAGGCCTTGTGTATGTGTGTATGGATTAAAGTTATATTACTATTTTATCCTGTACAGAATGTTAACCAAAGCATCTCATTCCAGGCATTCTTTTCGTATTGATCGACTTGTTCCGTGGATGCTTTCACAATACCAAATGTTTATCTCTGTCGGTATTTGATAGTTCGATATCTTGAAAATATCCCATTACAATTGTTCTATCATTAAATCGTTATTTGTTGATGCAAGTTCCACTATGGTTTGTGACAGCAGCTTTTCAATTTTTCTTCCCGCACAAACAATTTTATGTATTTTTTATCTGTTATTTTCTTTCATTTTTACATTAAGTTGATCTTGTTGGAAGTACAATTACTGGCTTCGTATACTTCTTCATTTCTTAATTGTTTATTATTGTATCTCAGCTTATTCTCGTATCAATGTCTAAATGCTCTAGTACTTGTGTTGACGCTCGACGTCAGTGTTATATAGTGTGCGGCCTACACCTTGTATAGCATTTGTTGTGATGGGTAATACTTCTTGTGATGCCTTGTGACGTGTCCTGTTATCTGCATCTATTGTTTCAGTGTTGGCCTTGATACCATATCTGGATACATCTCTTAAATCTTTGCGTTCTTCATCAGATGAATTTGGACAATTTTTTGTTTGTTCATGTACCTAGATGATGTATTTCGTCCAACACTATATATGTATTATATGTGACAAGTAAATTACTACTCAATGCAGGTCTCAGAGTTGCCTTCCCTCTGGCTCAGTGCAAACTAGTCGTAAGTGGACGGTTTCATCTCCAGTTCCTCGTGCTTATGCTGTGCCTGCGTGTATTGTGTACCTTCTTTAGGCAGCTTCTCTTAGCTCCAGTGTCGCTACCGTGATGCTTTTACTACCATCTTTGTACCCACTCAACTTATATAACATACGCTGTATAGGATGAAATTGATGTTGATGTTGTTGTCCTCTGTAGATAAGTCCTCCTGGTATCCTCTCTCTACTCCTGTTGAGCAGATGTCAGCCACATCTGTATGCTCAATTTTGCTCATACTCCAAGATTGACTAATGTTAATACTTTGACAATGTTTGTTTCGTGGCGTATTGAAGCAAGTTTGCTCAAATGCAAACTTTGTTCCATCAGTATTTTGATCACACAAAACATTTCAGGCCTTTACATTTCCAAACGAATTAAATCTGCAGGATCTTTCCCTTCATTTCCACAATCTGAAGTCGTCCGATCACAGCCAAAAGAAGGCACGAAAAAACGTTCCTCTGCCATTTTCAATTAATAGTCTTGTCAGTTTTATCTCAATGTCTGGTCTACTTTTTACTGTTCATATGCATAGAAGAAGAAACTTTTGTCACTGCATTAAATCATGGCAGCAGATTGTTTCTTTTCAGTACTGTAATGAGAATTTTACAAATAATTCACGTGAATATAGTACTTTATTCATTTTAAAATATAAATGTCCAACACGATGTTCTACGGATTATCGTCATCGTACGGTTGTAGAAAATATTTTTCCCAAGTTGAAATATATATTTTTGATTAAAAAATTATGAAACTACACATTTTTCCCGTTCGATCAGCTCAATCACATTAGAGACAGTAAAATGATTCTGATTATGAACAAATATTGCGATTTACGTAATTTTCTGCATTCTAAATGACCATATTAAATCCAAGTTGAACATTAATTGAGATAATCTAATTATAAACTCAGCTATCCTCTATTATTCACATATTCAACGTTTAAATTGTGCTAGTGATGGGCCGGATATCCGTTTTTGCTGGGCATCCACGTACATTTGAGTCGCAATTTGTTCTCATGCTCACATCCGCATCCGCGTATGGAAACGCGTTTATTATGCAAATGTGTAAAACAATAAAACAAAAGCCGCATTTAATTAACGTCAAGTCTAACGCTGTGACCCAAAATTATTTAAGAGTCTTTTGAATAATATCCATTGCTATCATTTTTCAATGAGCACAGGTCTTCAAAATAACCCCAATCTGGCAAACATGAATAACAAGGTAAGATTTCTTTGTATACTGTGATCTTCTTTATCAATATCGGTAAAAATAGCGAGATCATTTCCAGCGGCATTTTATGAAACAAAGCAGAACATCTATGGATGCCTGCTGCTACATACAACGACAAGCAGCTGCAACCGGCAGCAATTGAAAGCACTTAATACAATCAGTTTTTTTAGCAGGGGAACTGTCAGTAATGACCGTCTGAAGGGAAGCGCGCCAATTAATGTTCGCCTATGAGCCTCCGCACACGATGTTCACAGTACCGAAAGCCTTGAGCCATTTGATCGAAGAGTCAGGCCTCCTCGGGATTTCACCCACTGGACATGCAGGAGAGTGCGTGTTCGTTGGCTATAATCCCGAGGAGGCATGACGCATCGATCAAAAGGCTCATGGCTTTCGGGACTTGGAACCTCGTGTGCGGAGGCTTTAAGAAGAAGGCAGTCAGGAGTCGACTGCTGCTGGCGTCTCCATCTCTTCGCTAATGTTTGCCATCCGTTGTGTCCATTAATAACAAAACAATAGAAACTTAAAGCTTCACCAAAGAGCTGGAAAAGTATTTTTCTAAGAAGTTAGGCGCTGGGTTGAATTAATTCTTCTCGGTCTGACAAAGACATGAGGGCCAGGGAAGCAATTATTCATAAGTTAACAATTATAGCATTTTTCTAGTTGAGGCTTTGGTGAAAATGAAGCCCAAATCAAATCAAATTTATATCATTTTTCCACGTATTTTTTCTACAAACGTGAACACTTACTTAATAGAGTGATATAATGAAAGTCATGATTCACAGAGATACTGTATATTCAGGGACAATGAGGCAAATACTGCGAGGTGAGGGAACATTTCTGTTAGCATAAAGCATTCTGAAAGCCCTCTGTGTTGCTACGGTGGAACCGTGATGCTCAATATAAAGTGAACAATACGAGATCACTGCTTAATCGATAGTTGCTCCGTTGTTTTCCGAATAAGACACTAAAGAAGATCACGTCGCTAAATGTGTTGCAATGTTTAGTAAGTATGATGCGAAATAAATCTCTTGAACACAAGCTTTCAATCAATCGCAACGAAATTTTCGTACGATTTGTTAAAAGTGTTTTATTCACCTTTAAAGCAAGAAACTTATTAGTGAAAGACCCTGTATTACACTAGCAGGAAACATTTAAATGGGTGGAATTATATTTTTTCATTACACAATAAATGTTATTTGCAATTTCCGTCTTTCGGAGATTCTGGCGAGCGGAGTAAAATGTCTGCTCATCCTTCTGTAATTCATTCATTTCTTTGAGTGTATAAAAACCTGATTTTGTACCTATCAGAACAAACTTTTTTCAACCAACGGGTATTGATTTAATTGGCTCTAGTTTATTATTTAATATTAATTTATGAAATATTTGCATCCGCGCGGATGTCACTTTTAATATCCGTATCCGCATCCGCGGATGTCATAATTGCGATATCCACATTCGCAGTCCAAAATTTGACATCCGGTCCATCACTAACTCGTGCCAATACTAAATGCGTCCAATGATGGTCAATTTTGGAATGACTGTTTTTAAACAGCTCTATACAGCGTATCTGCTAAATACTTGTCTCACAAGCAAACAGCTCGCTACGGCGTATCTGCTAAACACCTGTCTCCCAAGCATCAGAACTCTCGCTCGCAATGTAATGGTTTTAGGGCGGTTTCATCACGTCCCCTTCTCAACCGAACCTTGCCACCCTCCCCGACCGCGCAAGAGTTCTTCGTTCGTGGGTTCATTAAATCACTTACTACTTTTTTTGTACGCGCCCTCATTAGAAAAGCAAACGCTTTGTACCCGATAACTTTTTGATCTCACCGACTTAATGTCGGTATGTTTTGGACATTGGGCTTTCGACACGATAAGCGTGTGTTTTTCGTGCGACATTTTTTGTACCAAAGTGAGACGAGCCTAAACCTTAACAGGCATCGTTGATATTAGTCCACCTGTATTGTGGACGACGGGTGGCATGAACGATGCATTCTTGCAATGGTACGAAACAGGAACATACACATGCCCCATTGAGAAGAGTCCTTGGGGAATAGGATAGTGCTTCCAGTGTTGTTGGCTCTGCCATCAGCACCAATGGCTGCCGTCTGTGTCGTTGGCTCTGCCATCAGCAACGATGGCTGCCAGCAGTGTCGTTGGCTCTACCATCAGCAACGACGGCTCTGCCATCAGCACCGATGGCTGCCGTCAGTGTCGTTGGCTCTGATATCAGCAACAATGGCTGCCATCAGTGTCGTTGGCTCTGCCATCAGCAATGATGGCTGCCATCTGTGTCGTTGGCTCTGCCGTCAGCAACGATGGCTGCCATCTGTGTCGTTGGCTCTGCCATCAGTGTTGATATAGTCCTTCTGTGTTCCTACTGCACATACCTCTAGTTTCCTGTAGCCAGGTGAGTGTGGCCTGCCTCAAGCCGTACCCACGACACCTTGATGTCAGTAGTGACCCTCGTTGATGTTGCTAGTGTCATCTTTGTGACTGCGCTGTCATTAACGTTGTTATGTTACCGGTCTCACATGAGAGTAAACCTGTTCACCTGCTCACATGAGAGTAAACCTGTTCACCTGTTTAACAGATGAGTGATTGGTCGAGATCCTGTGGAGATAAGTCAATTAATGTAATATAAGGAGTGATTGGTAAGGAGCTGCATAACAAATTACTAGTTTGAAAAAAGGAGTGATTGGTAAGGAGCTGCATAACACATTACTAGTTTGATATAAGGAGTGATTGGTAAGGAGTTGCATAACACATTACGTATATGATATAAGGAGTGATTGGTAAGGAGCTGCATAACACATTACTACTTTGATATAAGGAGTGATTGATAATGAACTGCATATCACATTTGTATTTTGACGGCCTAAAGAGAATGGTGACATTTTCGTTTGGAAGTCTGTGTCGCCGCCATCGTCTGAGAAGCCAATGACGGTAAGTAACACAATAAATTGTAATACACTCGAAGTTGTTCCCCTAGAGGTTCGTAATCTCTGATAATTATTGTAACTCATCCTTCCTTCTAATTGCTGGAAACTTCGTCATTAGACGATGTAGAACCCAATTATTTGATCCAACAGGCTGCTTTTACACGAACAATAAGCCGTTTATTTACATTTTATCGTGCAGCTAAAGTATGCAAAGCTGTAAATACATACTGAACTGATGAGTTCGAATGTAATTTTTTATTGACGTAAACAATTACGTCTACCAATATCAACAGTTCCCTCACCCTTACCGCAGCATTTATTGGCCTGAGGCCGCCTATTGCAGTGTTTCTCTCCAATATTTTCTCTCTCATTGCTTTGTGCCAATGATTGACTGCGTGTATGGGCGTAAACGCAGACTGTGACCGAACACAAGTCTACAGTAATGTTGTCCATTCTCATATTCTAACAAATATAAAATTTTCTGAGATGTACAATTGATAGTTTCTAAAAGATTTCGATTCCAACTTCAATGATTTCACTAATTCTTTGAATTAATCTTGGTCAAAATGTATTAGTAAATAACTGGGAAAAATTCTACTGATAATAACGGAGTGCATAACATGTTGGAAACATGCAATGGTGTGTTCAAGCAAGCATTGGACAGTCTCTCCCATGAAGCACTCAGATCATGTCCTCCTTCAGAAGACCGCATCAGTCACATCACTCGAGCCTCTCCCATGAAGAACTCAGATCGTGTCCTCCTTCAGCAGACCGTATCAGTCACATCACTCGAGCCTCTCTCATGAAGCACTCAGATCGTGTCCTCCTTCAGCAGACCGCATCAGTCACATTACTCGAGCCTCTCCCATGAAGCACTCAGATCGTGCCCTCCTTCAGCAAACTGCGTCAGTCACATCACTCGAGCCTCTCCCATGAAGCACTCAGATCGTGTCCTCCTTCAGCAGACCGCATCAGTCACATCACTCGAGCCTCTCCCATGAAGCACTCAGATCGTGTCCTCCTTCAGCAAACTGCGTCAGTCACATCACTCGAGCCTCTCCCATGAAGTACTCAGATCATGTCCTCCTTCAGCAGACCGCATCAGTCACATCACTCGAGCCTCTCCCATGAAGCACTCAGATCGTGTCCTCCTTCAGCAGACCGCGTCAGTCACATCACTCGAGCCTCTCCCATGAAGCACTCAGATCGTGTCCTCCTTCAGCAGACCGCGTCAGTCACATCACTCGAGCCTCTCCCATAAAGCACTCAGATCGTGTCCTCCTTCAGCAGACCGCGTCAGTCACATCACTCGAGCCTCTCCCATAAAGAACTCAGATCGTGTCCTCCTTCAGCAGATAGCAATCCCATCATCTTCGAAAATCTAAGTTGAACTCTAGCAGCATTTTCTCAGCCCGCATTTGTGGCTGCCTTTTCTTACGAATTCTCGTCTCTGTTATAAAGTAGGTCAACCACACTACTGATTTGGTAGGAATACGACTGACTGAGCGATGTAGTTTACGCACTTGTATGCGACGCCGAGATGGAGAAAGCATAGCGACTAATCCATACTGACAATTGCATCGCTGAACCTCCTCTCGAATTATGTTGGCTTGCCATTCAATGTTCGATCAAAGAACGACTCGTAAAATCAGACATAATGAAAGCTCTGCTTCCCAAAAGTTTACATTTTCTAACAGGAACTGATTTATTCAAAAAGCTTCGTATCATTGGACATTTCACTTACCCTACTCAAGTAGGACACTCTCGTGACGTCATCAAAGAGAGACCCAGGCTGTGTACTGTCTATGGCTTTGACTAAAAGTTGTGTTGTGAGCGAAAGCTTTGCTCCATGCAGGCTGCGACTCACCATTGAGGCATCCTAAATGATGTTATGAATTCAAGCAACATTAATTGGTTATGTATACCATTCATTGCAACGGGAGTTGAACCCCTCGGTACGCTACTGCGCCTGCAGGGCGTGGAGTCCTCTTCCACGTCTCACTCAACTGCCATCTTCCTCCACTGTAACAAGGGAGAGTAGATCAGCTCAAGAGAACAACACACTAAGACTTCAACTCTGGAGTACTCTGCCATATTGAGGGTACAATTTTTGTCAGTTATTTCCCTATACTGCTGCCAGATCGTCTAATTTAGGGCCGATAAAATGAGTTATTAAACTAAAAGAAAGCTATTGGTTTATGAAACTGGCATCATTTACTAACTCGTGAAACATCTTTCTAAAGCAAACTTTTACTCAAATAAAATACCAAATATTTTCAGTTTGTCTCCGGAATGCATGGGAACTACTTGAATAATATGCATATGAGATTAAATTCATTTCGGAATTTATATATTAGTTTTTCCTTTTTCTATAATGTTCATATACGTATCCTTGCCATAGCTTGAATAATATACGTATAAATTTGTCTAAAGGAAAGCTAACAATACATAAAGTTCCTCACCAGGCTCTACTTCCATGCCAGTCTCTATATTAGAGGAAGCCCTTAAACCATAACTAGCTTAGTCGTTAACGTCTGGTTATTGGCCTCTCGTCCGCCTATACTTCATCAATAGTTCTAACATGCCGATTTAATGAGTATTTTCCTCCTTCCCCCTCCCACCCAATATTACCCCCATTTGAAGGATGCTCCCGGAGACTGGGTTCGTCTCACATGCTTCTTCTACGCCTTACTCTCTTTGTTTTAACCCTAAATAATTGCAGCCCTAACTTTTATACCCTATAGTTGTAACGCTCCCTAATGTACAGCCGTAATTACTGTAATAGTATCCTCTTGCTGATGCTCAAATCGAGTATTTATTGCCGTTTTTAGTTGAACTATTCCCTAACTGCTCCCGCTACCTAGCGTTAGTCCCTCAAATAGGGCCCTTCCCTAGTGTTGCACTGTCCCTACATAATTTCCTATCTCTGTTGTAATCATATCTAGGACGCCCCAATTAATTCCATCAAAGACGTGTACCCCGGTCCATACCATCCTCTTGTATTCATTGAGTAATGTTGTTCCCTTGTATTATCCCTTTGTAAAAAATGTTGTCTTGTATCATATGTTTGGATGTTTCCAAAGCGTAATTCACAAAGAAAACTTCTCCAACTTGAAAATATAAGGTTTATCTACCAAGACTTATTCTCGCTCCATTAACTTGCTCTAAAAAAAAGCATTTAAAATAAGATTCTACATCATTTGTTATCGACTCAAGACAATGAGTACCTCCCAACGATCTTTCGGGTGCTAGGTCAATCAACGCAAGGTTCTACGTACTATCGATCACAAAGATAGAGACCTTATTTTTACGACATCCCTGCACCGAGATGGTATGCTCTATAGTATGGATTTACGTATTTGTATTTCCTCCAGACGTTGGCTGTAAACATACGACCATAAAAAACTTACTTACTATGTTCAATTCGATTTAAAGATGCACTAGACTTTGAAATTTTCACCAGTTCGTTTTGTTAGGTTAGTGTTAGTGTTAAACAATTTGTTATTACTTTTTCAGAAAGCGTTCTGTAGGAAAAAATATTAAAAACTATCCTTAGAAACCATATTTTCTCAACCAAGAAGAATTCAGTCAATTTGCCACGCAGCCGCGTTCAAGTTTAACAGCTGAATGTGACCGCTGATCCGAGTAATTTAACGATCTCGTGAATGAGCAAAATTTACATATTGTTCCGAAGCCAAACTATTGTATAACAACAATCACCTGTTCTATGGAAGTTGACCAGCTCAGAGAGTTGGCGCTAAGTAGTAATAGTATTAGAACGTGTTCACACAAGCAGAAATTCTATTAGACTATTTCGGTTTTAAATAATTGCCATGTTATTGAATGAACCCTACTCCACCGATTTAAATAGTAAACAGAATTTGGATGGCGCAAAATCTAGTTCACCTTTAAATGAAGTTTAAATATAACGCGAAATTTAAAATAAAGGTCTCTATCTTTGTAACCGATAGTAAATGGCATTCAAATCTGCTCTGCAGACCTTGACATGAACTGTTCGACTTCACAACATCCTGTTATGACTTGCCACATTGACGTGCAGACACTACACAACATTCTGTTATGACATGCCACATTGACGTGCAGACACTACACAACATGCTGTTATGACATGCCACATTGACGTGCAGACACTACACAACATGCTGTTATGACATGCCACATTCACGTGCAGACACTACACAACATGCTGTTATGACATGCCACATTGACGTGCAGACACTACACAACATGCCACATTGACCTGCAGACACTACACAACATGCTGTTATGACATGCCACATTGACGTGCGGACACTTCACAACATGCTGTTATGACATGCCACATTGACGTGCAGACACT